>APFE030744468.1:0-40153 GCA_000404065.3 Pinus taeda
GTTTAAGGAGTTCACAATATAACCCAGCGACCTAATAATAATAATATAAAGCCACAAAAATAACAATAGAGGGATTCTATGGGGCATAGTAATAACAATATGGGTGCAATAGGGGCACAACAATATTAATAAGGGTTACAACTACCATAGTAATGCGGTAATCACTAGTATTATAGCGACCCAACAGAGTGCAAGCGGATGCTAAGGAATGAAAAGGCATGTTAACACATATCGAGAATTTCCAATGCATGTTGAGGAATCTTAGGGAGTGTTAGGGCATCACAAGGGAGAACTAGGTCAAAAAACTTGGAAATGAACAAATAATTTTGTGTGCTAAGGAGTGTCAACGAATTTCAGGTGTCTCAAGGACAAAGTGTGTTAGGAGAAGGTCATAATAAGAATTATAGGAGGCAAGCCTATGTTTACAATAATAAGGGGTGGTCAAAGCAATTTTTGACAAAGGGATACTTTGGGTTGGGCACAAAATTGTTTTGAGAATGACTTGGTTGGGTTCCCAAGTCACAAAAATAGTAAAGCTATCTATGAGGGCATGACAATTAGGGAGTGCCAAGGTGTGCTAGGGAATTCCAAGAAGTACTAACACATGATAGACAATTCCAAGGCATGTTAGGCATGCTAAGACAAGCCAACTTCTAAGGCATGCCAAGATGTGTCAGGTGCTAGGGTGTGGCGCGAATGCATGCTAGGGAGTGTTAGAGTGAAGTTCCAAGGAAACACTAGTTTCAAATTCATAGAAATGAAGTGTCAGCGAGTTCTAGTTGTGCTAAGGAGGGAGTGACAAGGTATACTATGCCATTCCAAGGCATGCTAGAGTGCGAGGGAAAAATATACAGATGTGCCAAGTGCCAAGGTGTGCCAATGTGTGATAAGGAGTGTTAGGGAGTGCAAGGGAGACATAATGGAGCATTAGGTATAAATGCATGGAAATTAATGAATAAGAGTTTGTGATAGGGAGTTCCATGTGTGTTAAGGAGAGAGTGACATGGTATGCTAGGTTGTGCTAAGTCATGCTATATTGTTAGGGCGACATGCAACCAATATGTGCCAGGTGCTAGGAAGTGTTAGGGAGTGCCAGGGAAACACACAGGAGCCCTAGGTCAAATTAATGCATGAAAATGAACAAATAACATTTTGTGATAGGAAGTGTCAGTGAGATACAGGTGTGATGATTGAGTAACAATGTATGGTAGGTAGTGGTAAGGCATGCTGGAGGCTAGGGAAACATGCCAAAATGTGCCAGGTGCTAAGGTGTGCCAATGCATGCGAGGGAGTGTTATGGAGTGCCAAGGAAACAAAAGGGATCACTAGTTTCAAATACATGGAAATGAATGAATAAGAGTGTGTGACAGGGAGTGTTAGTGATTTCTAGGTGTGGTAAGGAGGGAGTGACAAGATATATTAGGTAGTGCCAAGGAATGCAAGAGTTCTAGGGAAACATGCCAAGATGTGTCAAGTGCCACGGTGTGCCAATGTGTTCCAATGAATGTTAGGGAGTGCCACAAAAACACAAGGGAGAACTAGTTCAAAATGCATGGAAATGAAGAGATAAGAGTGTGTGATAGGGAGTGTCAACGAGTTCCAAGTGTTCTAAGGAGGGAGTGACAAGGTTATATGCTAGTTAGTGCCAAGGCATGCTTGAGTGCCATGGCATGTCAAGGAGTGCTAGTGTGTGCTATGGAGTGAAAAGCATGCCATGAAATGCAGGGGATACTAACACATGGCACATAAGTCTAAGGGATTGTTAGACATGCCAGGTGCTATAGCATGTCAAAATGTAAACTATGTTTCTTAGTTGTTTTATGAGCATGGTTGGATTATTTTCCTTGACTTGGTAACTTGTTGAGTGGGGTGCATTGAGATTGGACATGAGTATCCTAAGATGTGTTATAGGATGTTCTTAGGTGAACAAGGTATAGTCTAGTTTCAGTAACTATAGCTTGGTTAATTTGTTGTAGTCGAGGTAGGACTTGGTTGGGTTCCCAAGTCTCAAAAAAAGTAAGGGTAGTTGTGAGGGCATGATAGCTAAGGAGTACTAGGGCATGCCAAGGAATGAAAAGGTGTGATAACACATGGTAGACAATGCCAATGGATAATGAGGAGTGTTAGGGAGTGTCAGGGGAACACAAGGGAGAACTAGGTCAAAATGCTTGGAAATGAATGAATAAGAGTGTGTGCCAAGGAGTGCTAGTGAATTCCAGGTGTCCCAAAGATGAAGTGTTTTAGGAGAAGTTCAGAATAGGACTTGTAGGAGGCAAGCCTATGGTTGTGATAAGGCGTCGACAAAGCAATTTCATAGAAAGGGAGACTTTGGGTTGGGCACAATATTGTTTTTCTAATGAATTGGTTGGGTTCCAAAGTCACAAAAAACTAAGGTTATCTATGAGGGCATGAAAACTAGGGAGTGCCAAGGTGTTCTAGGGATTTAGGGTTCCCAAGTCATGGAAAAATGTAATCCTAGCTATGAGGGAATGGCTACCAAGGAGTGTTATGGAATGCTAGGGCATGCTGACATGTGCAAGATAGTATGAAGGCATGTAAAGAAAGCTAATATGTGTGAAGTGTCAAGGCATGCCAAGATGTGCAAGGGTGTGATAATGCATGACAGGATCTTTCAAGGAAACAAAAGGGAGGAACCAATTAAAGTAATATAAGGAAATGAAGTCATAATAGGGTTAATAATTCATCAATTTACCTTTTCCATGAGGGGCATGTTAGGCATACAAACACTAGTTGCCAATAGGTTCCAAGTGCCAAGTGTGAGTGCATTCTATGTCCCAAATATTCCTTTTTTGCTTCTCATCTACTTTCCAATAATTGATCTCAACTAAATTTAACATTAAACCATGCCAAAGCATGCCAAGTCATCTCAACACATGCCAAACATGCTAAGACTTTCCAAGTGCCAAAACGTGCCAAGTGCCAATGTGTGTCAGGGAGTGTGATGCATGTTATGAAGTGTTAGACCATGTTGAAGAGTGCTAAGATGTGCTAGAGAGTGCTAATGCATGTTGAGGAGTGTTAGGGAGTACTAGGTCAACACAAGGGAGCACTAGGTCAAAATTCATGGAAGTGAATGAATATGAGGGTGTCTCAGGGAGTGTTAACGAGTGATAGTTGTCATGCCAAGGAGGGAGTGACAAGGTATTCCAAGCACGGGTAATTCCAAGGAATATCAGGGAATGTAAAGAAGTGCTATAGTGTGCTAGGTAGTTCTAGGGTCTGCTAACATGTTCCAAATAGTGCCAAGGCATGCTAAGACATGTCAGGTGTTAAGACATGCTAGGATGTGCACAGTGCCAGAGTATGCCAATACGCATCAAGGAGTTTCAAGGCAATAAAAGGAATAACCAACCTAAAATGCAAGGCAATGAACACATAAGAGGGATAATAAGTCAGGACTTTATCTTTTTCAAAAGGGGAATGCTAGGCACACTAATAATATGTTCCAACACATGCCAAGTGCCAATGTGTGCCAAGTGCTAATGTATGCCAATGCAATATTATTCCCAGGTGTTCCAGGGAATTCAAGGGACTACAGGGCATGCCAACACATGCTAGGGGAGTGTTATTCTATGCTAGGGCATGCCAACATGTGCTTGGGCATCCTAGTCATGGAAACATGTTCTAGGTACAAATATGTTCCAAGTACAAAGATGTTCCAAGACATGCGAGGTGAAAAGGAATGTTAGTGTGGTCCAAAGCATGTTAAGGTGTGCCATGAGTGTTGAGGAGTGTTAGGTCTCTCTCATTAATAGAATTGACAAATCTTGATTACGTACTAAATAATATAGTTCCTACACACTTAGTGGAACTTTATCTAAACGGAATTTGCTAGATAATAAACCTAATAGAGATGAATTGTGTGTTCACTAATAGGAAAACTATATTCTTATGACTTGAGGGAAATGATACACGCTAATTACTTCTTAACAAATTGACTAATTATAACCACTATGGCCTTGGACACATAATGAAAAGGACACCAGAACAATGGTATTAAATCATTACATTTTGACAAAAAATATAGTTACAAGTACATAACATCATCAAAAACGCATTGGAATGATCAAAGATGATGAACATTTTTTTACCGTCACCAAAAGTAACCAAAAAGAGCATTGGTGAGGGTCAATAAAATATTGTCACTAGAAGTGTCACCAAAGAGAGAATTAGTGATGGGCCTTTAACGACCCTCACCGAAAGTTTCACCAAAGAGAGAATTAGTGACGTGCCTTTAACAAGCCTCACCAAAAGTGTCATTGAAAATGTCTTTGGTGACAAACCTTAAAGGAACATCACGATATACACTTACAACAACGATTTTTTAAAGATCGTCAACATATGCGACATTGGTGATGGACCTTAAAGGTCCGTCACAGGCATGAAGCATCATCAAAAACTCATTGGAATGATCAATGATGACGAAGATTTATTAATCATCACCAAAAGTAACCAAAAAGATCATCGGTGAGGATCAATAAAAGATCGTCACTAGAAGTGTCACCAAAGAGAGAATTAGTGATGGGCCTTTAACGACCCTCACCAAAAGTGTCACCAAGGAGAGAATTAGTGATGGGCCTTTAATGACCCTCACCAAAAGTGTCATTGAAAATGGCTTTGGTGACAAACTTTAAAGGACCATCATAATATACACTTACAACAATGCTTTTTTAAAGACCATCACCATATGCGACATTGGTGACAGACCTTAAAAGTACGTCACAGGTATGACCCTCGCCAATGACCTTTTTTCTTGTAGTGAAAGGTAAAAATTCTGAAGCATCTACAAGTAATTCTACACATTCCATTGATAATGAAGAAAATGAGAGGAAAAGACATGAGCCTTTTCATATTAGAGTTATTTCCAAGCATCAAAAGATTGATACTTTTGTTTGATAGTGGATCACAAGTAAACTATATTTCTGAAGCAATTGTAAAGAAGTTGGGATTACTAACCACACATCACAAGAAGCCCTATTCATTAGGTCGTGTATGTGATAAAGAAAATCTATAAGTGACAAGACAATGTAAACTTAGGTTTGCTATTCGGTCAACATTAGTAGATGAGGTTGAGTTAGATATAGTTCCCTTGGATATATGTGGTATTGTGTTAGGAAGTCCTTACTTGTATAATAGAAAAGCCATTTTCTATAGAACTGAAAATAAGTATCAACTCACTAAAGATGGAATATAATATATTGTAAGAGATTTTAAACTCAAAAATAACTACTCTCTCATAAAGTTTGGGCAGATGAAAAGAATTGTAAATTCATGCAAGCAATTTTTACTAATGGTTGTAGAGGAAAAGAACCCTAATTAAACCAATGTATTTGAGGGTTGTGATGTGAAACAGAAAGCTGATTTAGTTAAAGTTGTTTTAGAATACGATATCCTATCTCAAGAGGCTAAAGGTTTGCCACCCAAATGGGAAATAATACATGATATTCATTTGCAACAAGATGCTCCATTTCCTAACATCAGAATGTACAGGTTATCCGCTTTAGAGAATGCAAAGACCAAGAAGCAGGTACATGATCTACTTGATAAAGGGTTCATAAGACCAAGCACATCACCATGCAGATATCCAATCGTGTTGGTGATAAAGGAAGATGGTTTGTGGAGGATGTGCATTGATTATAGAGCACTAAATAAAATAACGATCAAGAATCGTTATCCTCTTCCTCGCATTAATGATCTATTAGATCAATTGAAAGAAGAAGTTTACTTTTCCAAGTTAGACTTGCATAATGGCTATCATTAGGTCAGAGTAGCATAACAAGATGCATGGAAGACTTCTTTCAAAACAAAGCAAGGGATGTATGAACGGCTGGTTATGCCTTTTGGCTTAACTAATTCTCCTGCCACTTTCATGAGAGTTATGAATGGTGTACTCAGACCTTTTATTGATGATTTGGTAATTGTATATTTAGCTGACATTCTTGTTTTCAGTAAAATATGGGAAGAACATTTGAAGCATGTAAAGCAAACTTTAGATGTTTTGAAAAGAGAAAATCTCTATATGAAGTTATCAAAATGTGAATTTGGAAAAACATCTTTTAATTATTTGGGTTGTATTGTAGGGGGTGGTGAATTGAAGATAGATCCCTCTAAGGTTGAACTTATTGTGAACTAGCCCAAACCCAAATCTACTACAGAAGTTAGGAGTTTCCTAGGAGCAGCACAATATTGGAGAAAGTTTATTGCTAACTTTTCCTTGATTGCAGCTCCCTTACATGCTTTAACAGGATTGAACAAGGTGTTTCAGTGGGGAGACAAACAATAGAAAGCCTTCGACACCTTAAAAGAAAAAATTAGTACAACACCAGTACTAGCACTGCACAATATTGGAGAAATTTTATTGCTAACTTTTCCTTGATTTCAGCTCCCTTACATGCTTTAACAGGATTGAACAAGGTGTTTCAGTGGGGAGGAAAACAACAGAAAGCCTTCGACACCTTAAAAGAAAAAATTAGTACAACACCAGTACTAGCACTGCCAGATATTCAATGACCATTTGAGATTGAAACAGATGCCAGTGACTATGCCATGGGAGCAGTGTTGATGCAACACGGTAAACCCATATGCTATCATTCCGAGACATTTAATTTTGCAGTAGTTAATTATCCCACATATGATAAAGAATTGTATGCATTAGTATAGAGTGTGAAAAAGTGGAAACATTACCTAATGGGAAAAGAAACAATCATACATACAAATCATCAACCACTTCAATATTTGCACTCACAAACTAAATTACAGCGATCAAGACACTATAGGTGGATGGGTTTTCTACAGCAGTTTCATCTTGTCATCAAATATAAGAAGGGCATACACAATAAGGTTGCAGATATGTTATCCAGACCAATTATAAATGCATCTATTATACTTAAGCATAACTCAGTAATGCATGAAATCTACATTGAACAATATGCTCAAGATGTAGATTTTAAAGATGTATATGCAACTTTAAGTCATGGTAAACAAGTAGAAGAATTGGATTATTATGTTAAGGACCAAATCTTGTGTCATTTGGGAAAGTTATGCATTCCACAAACTGAAAGAGTTAACACAATCCAAGAAGCACATACTTCTCTTATATCAGGTCATTTTGGTGTAAGTAAAACAGTTGCACAGCTGCAAAGGTTCTGTTATTGGCCAAGGATGCATGAAACAATTTCTAGATATATTAAAGGGTGTACTATGTGTGCTTAAAACAAGCCCAGTAATATAAAATTAGGCTTGTACACTCCACTTCTAGTTCCTTCTCGTCCTTGGGAAAGTGTTTCCATGGACTTCGTTGGGGGATTGCCAAAGTCTAGAAAATATCATGATTATTTATATGTTATTGTGGATAGGTTCAGCAAAATGTGTATTTTAATACCTTGTAACAAGAAGATTATAGCTAAACAAACAGTGAAGTTTTTCTTTTAGCATGTTTGGGTTCATTTTGGGTTACCCACTTCCATTGTATCTGATCGAGACTCCAGATTGGTTGGGAAGTTTTGGTCAATTCCCTGAGAATTGATGGATACCAGATTGAAGAAAAGAAAAACATTTCATGCACAAACAGATGGCCAAACAAAGGTGGTCAACAAGACAGTGATCTAGTTGCTCAGAGTCTATTGCAGCAAGCATCCCAATCTTTGGGATGAACATTTGTGTTATGTGCAACATGCTTACAACCGTGCCAAGCACTCTTCTACTCAGAGATCTCCTTTTAAGACTTGTTTTGGTTTCGCACCAAAGTCTCCCTTGGATTTTGTCTTTAATAAAGACATAACAGTTGATGGACACAGTGATGTGGACAAAACAACCATGTTCATTGAACAGATCCAAGAAATTCACCAAGCAGTATAGGAACAACTAGAAAGAATCCAGGCCAAGTACAAGGCAAGGCATGACAAGCATCGAATTGAGCATAGCTTCCAAGTTGGTGATCAATTCTGGCTATACATCAGCAAAGATAGAATGCAAGGTGAAGGTAAGAAGCTACAATAAGGTATGGGCCTTTCAAGATACTTGAGAAAATTGGTGAAAACTATTTTCGCCTTGTTTTGTCAGCTTACATGCACATAGTAGCTAATGCAAAAAACTTGAGACTGTTTGAACCTTCATTGATTGAAGATCCCGAAGAGCAAAGTCAGTTGCCTTCTATTGATGATATGTTGCTTGAATATCTCAATGAGTTCCAGAAAGATATAGTTATGGATAGGAAGGTGAGAACTACGCAGAGAGGGGATGTTGAGTACCTCAGAATTGGAATCAAAGGTTCAAAACCAAGCAGTGCATGATGGAAAATTGGACAAGTGAGGAAGTTGTATCCTCACTTGATCGATGCTTAAAAACAAACTTTTGGTGGTCCAAAAGCTTTTTCAGTGGGAAGGTCTGATCCAAAATGGATCCAAAACACCCTCTAAGTCTTCAAAATCAAAAACTATCGCATAAGGAAAAACCTTACAAAAGGCAAAAAACACTATCAAAAGAGAAAAACATGAAGAAATGGCTAAAAAAAGAGTTACTAGAGGCTTGGACAACAATGCATAGGAGCCATCGGATCTGGCTAATCAACAATCTAAATCTGATTGGCATATCGCAATCAGCAAAGGATATCATGTGAAAGCTGCAACAGTGATCAATGTGGGTCAACGAGGACTGTCAATCAAGCACGCAGATCGATGATCCAGGTTAACTCGTAATATCACGTTGGAAAAATACAAAGGAGTGCTTACCAAAGGCTCTATGTGATGTGTGATTACAATATAGCAATATCGCATCGAAGCAATGCAAAGGAGTGGGTCCGATAACAAATGCGACTACGATAGCTGGACCTGATAGGATTATGGATGAAATTGCATATGTTTTGAGTTCCGAAAAATAGGTTTTTCTGTGTATTTCACATTTTAGTTAAATAAAAGAAATGCAAAGGAAATGCGCCCGATGCGATGAATCTGGACCCGAAAGGGTTCATAGATGTAGTTGTATACTATTTGAAGTCTGCCATAAAGCCCTTCGTCAAGATTTTAGTGTTTTAATATATTTTGCAAATACAAAGGAAAACCACAGCACAGGGGAAATTGCGACTTGCAATAGCAATTACAAGTAGACCCGATAGGATTTTATGGTGGATTTAATGATATTTCACGTTTGATAAATGACAGATTGGCGGATTTTCCCGTGTTTTAGTGTATTTCTTTGTGTAAATATAGAACGACTATTCTGGGGATTTCAAAGGCACCGATGGTCCATTCCGTTACAAAATAGGTGGCCACCATACCCAAAGAAATTTAACAGTGATTATTTAATGCTCAAAGGGAATTTGAGCAGACAAAGGCCGGGAGCCAAAGAGCCCAAAAGAGGAAATGAACAGACAATGCCAATTGGTTTAAAAGCCACAGAAGACAGAAGACAGAGACAGGCAGTGTTGAGACAGAACAAAGACAAAGACAAAGACAAACAGTGAGAGGGAGAGTCTGTGTACTTAGAAAGGGTTGACGAATTCAAGTAAGCTCCTGCTATTTTGTATCTGTTGTACTGAGACTCAATTTGAGCTCACATTTTGTAAAACTCTGCTCTTGAAGACATAATAGAGAGGTCACCACTGAAGGCTGGACCAGGAGACATAGCCCAAGATTTTTCGATGAACTCCATATTAAACTTGTTGTGTTATGTGTGTTTGTATATTATGTTTCTCTAACTGCTCATTGTCTATATTATTCGTAATATTATCGATCTATTGCACTAAGTAATATAGGCAAATCCATGCACATGAATCTGTAATACGTTAAAAGTAATCTAAGATCTCATTTTCAGATCAGGTAGTTAAGTCAAAATCAATTTTTTGAAGTAATTAACTCAAAATTATTATTTTTTAGTTAATTAAAAAGGAATTAAATGAAAATTTTGAAATTCATCAAAAAATAAATAATTTCGACAAACAGATTAAATGACAATCAAATCTTTTTCAAAGGTTGAGATTACTTTGAAGTGAACTAGTCATTGGAGAATTTATCTATAAATTATAGGTTAGTGTCAATCCATTTTTCATCCGATATTTGAACCATGTACTAAGCCTCAAGCTCTCTTGTATATTTTTTGGAATTAATGCAAAAGTCTTTGGGGTTTCAACTTACAGTGGTTTTCCTCTTCATAAATCTATGGTAACATTGTTTTAATTTCTAAAAATATTATTTGGAAATCGCAAATCAATAGCTCTCTTAGAATAATCTGAATACGAGTATCTTATTCAGTTTTTTGAATCTAGGGTAACATTTTTAATTTTGATTGAATTAGCAGGTATCTCTATTTCTTCATAATTTTATTGTTTTTTAAAATCTCTACTTGGTTTGATAATTGATCTAATGTTTGCAGAAGATCTCTAAGGTTTTCATTGAGCATTTGGAGATAGTCCTCGGTTGGACTAGCCAACTCTCAGCATATATTTTCTGAAGAGCTTACCTCATACTAACTTCAAGATTTATCCAAAGATTAAATTTTTATGCATAAAGTTTTTGGGCTAGTACTTGTCTAAAAAACCAAAATATTTTAAATATTTTGTGGAAAGTTTAATAGATATGGCTAGTAAGAGCCTTAGATCTTCAGATCTGGGAGTGGAGTTGGACTCATACTCCTCAAATCTGATAGATCTGCAACTCTTAGGCATAGATCTGTCGATATTTTGTATAGATTTGAAGATTTTCTAACTTGGGTTTTTGGGGTTTTGTTTAGTTTTTGTATATATTGGATTTGGGTGTTTTCGGTTTTTGTTTTACAGGTGTAGATATAAAATAAGAAAAGGATTTGAAGCCAGATCTAGACCTCGTAGAGAAAGATCTGGCCTTCAGTGATTTTTCCAAGGAAATATCATCCAGAAATTATTCAGAAGGGACATTTGAAATTTTCATTAAATATGCCCATAAAAAATTAAAAAAATTTCGAAAGGTAAAAGAGGTGAAATTTTAGGGTTTTAGGCCCTAGGGGTAGCCCTACTTAGCTTCGTCCTCCTTCTAGGCCTTATAACCTGCGTCCCTCTTCCCCTACCTTTTTCCTCCTTACTTGGGTTCATCCTCCTTCTTCTAGGCCTTACAACCTATGTCCCTCTTCCCCTACCTTTTTTCTCCTTTTTCTTTATCCATTCCTTCCATTTTCTTCCTCTCCTCCCTCCTTTCTTCTCCTCCCTGCTGGCCTTTTCATCCCTTATCTTTACTTTTCCTTACAGGCTACAACCTTTTCCTAAGGTCGCAGGACTTATTCCCTCAAGCCTTGCCTATGGCAAGCCTTTCCTTGCTTCCCTACACCTTTGTCTCTCCTAATCCGCTCCAGCTCCTTATCTCCCTAAGCTGCAAACCTCTCCACCTATCCTATAGCCCTACGATGCCTCTTGACTAGCCTGCTATCTTATTTCCCTAGACGATAGCCTAAATTTGCTCCTAAACCTGCTATGCAATCCTTTCCTAAGGCTGCTAACCCGTAATGCAGCCCCTAAAATACTTGCTTACCCTTATTCCTCCGTGCCTAAACACTCTTTATACCTTGCCACCTATCTGTTGCCCTATTTCCTTAAGGTTGCAGGCCTATCAACCCTACGCAGCCTCTTCTTTTCCTCCCTAGCCCTTTGCCCTCACCTACAACAATCTTTATCGTTGTTAGCCCTCTTTCATTCCACTACTACAACTGTCTTCTCCTAGCCACCCTTCGTTGTCTTCGGTTGCCTCATCTCCACCAAAGAAGTAATAAAAATTGCAGTCTTACCTTCCATTTTGTTGATGATCTTGAGTATCTGAGGACTATTTCTAGAAGAAATATGAAAGGAACTCATTGATTTTCTTATGATTTGAGGAGTAAATTATGTATATAAACTTGACCTCAAGCTATTAAAGTTTGGTATCATTCTTCCGAAGGTCTAATTTACATTTACATTTATGTGAAGTGACAAATCTCATCTGGGCAGAGTAGCATTATAGTAAAAGGGAAACTACTATTGGTTGTTGTCACCCTTAACTGATATATATTCTATTACATTATTGAATCAATGTTAGTAATCTCAGTCAAAGTTTAACTTGTTGTATTATATCATCCAAGTGAGAGCATCATCATAATTGTTATTAACATTGCACTCAGATTTAAGGTTCATCATAACAATGACTACATTGTTTATTTGGGCATAAGTTATTAGGCTTGTTTCATGACGGTTGTATCTCTTTTAAAAATCCATTATCTTTAAAAAAATCTTTTGAGTCAGTGCTCATCTTGTTCACAAGTATTAAAGCTCAAATCTGATTCCTTAGCAAATTGATCTATTAGCTATGATGGTTCATTTCATTGATAAAGGCATTCAAAGAAGCAGATTGATAACTGTTTGGCTCATTGACCGTGGTTAAATATATTTCTAATTTGATCATCTCATATCCATTTGCTAGTTGCATCATATAGCTCATCGTCATCATACTAACATCTCTTCCCATCATTGTTATATTGTAGCTCAATATCATTTCTTAGAAAGTATTGTTACCCACCACTTCGTGGGTGATATCCCCAGGAGAATTTTTTCCATGATGGACCTCCAACAACCAGCAACCCCTTGCAACCTCCTACTAGCTCGTTGTGCCATTTCTCTGCCACCTGAGACAGCCATGTGGTCCCTCACCCACCTGTATTGATCGTATGTTTGAAGATGGGCCTCCCAAATCTAAAGGTATGTCTTGTCATTTGGTAATTGAGTATCGGGTTTACTTATCATGGATACTTTTGGGTATAGAATGATGGGGGGATTTGGTGGAAAGGGTGGGCATAGTTTGTGCTCTTGTCCCCTTGATCTATTTTGGATGTTACCATTGGATCTTAGTCCCATGGGATTTCCTTTATTGACCCTTTGGTTCTAGGGTGGTACTACTTGGGAAACCCCAAGTTTGGTTGTGTGGTCTCGTTGCTTTATCCGCATATATTACTCCTTTTCCACTCACTATACCCCCATTCATCATTTCTTCCACCTGGTTCCACATTTCCATTTTGGGTCCACATAAGGCCAACCTCCCTATCCCCTTGCCCCCAGTTAGGGTAAGGCTTGGGATGATGCCCCAAAAGTTGAAGCAACTAAAAAAAAAAAAAAAGCATAATTGGCCACATTTAACATAAAATTGTACCACAAAATGCAAAAGATGGTCTGGACAAAACTAATTAACACGTGGGAAAAAGTCATACATGAGCTCTACCCAACCCATGGTCATCACCCTGGTTCCATAGGCCCTAGATGAGCCTCCTTTATCATTCAAGAAGCCATGATTGTCCTAACCCCTCGAGGGCAATGAACCGCCCTACCTAAAAGGGGGTAATCACTGTTATATCTCACACATTATGCTTATACATGAGCTCTACCCAACCCATGGTCATCACCCTAGTTCCATAGGCCTTAGATGAGCCTCCTTTATCATTCAAGAACCCATGATTGTCCTAACCCCTCGAGGGCAATGAACCGCCCTACCTAAAAGGGGGTAATCACTGTTATATCTCACACATTATGCTCTTGCCCTTTGAACCCCGAGCAGTTAATTAAAGAAAATTCATAAAAGGAAAAAGGCATATAAAGAAGGGCGGAAAATCAAGGACGAGGCTCCTCATGTGCCACGACTTCTCCCTCCTACACATTATATACCTAGATGTGGGCTTCCCTTTATCTAGGTGCCCCTATGCCCCAACATGTGGCCCAAGATTTCCCCTTTCATTCCCTACACCATTCCACTTATTTATCACTTTCCACCCACATTAGAGGGATGTACCTCGGACATATTATCCCCTTTAAGGTCTGAAACCACCTAATAAGGTACTTGGTTAACCCCCTTTGGAGCTTGGAAACACTAGCACATGCCAAAGCCCACTACGGAAGGGCATGCCATTATGAAGTGCCACTTTGTTATCCATGGTTTGTAAACTCTTTTACATGATTATGTTAATGATTGGTTGTACTAGAAGCCTAGGGAAGACATTGGATCTAATGCAGGAATATAGGTGGTTTCCACTCGGGTTTGGTCTCCTTATACGGGATCCTAACCCCTAGAGGTCTACATTGGCACATAAAGGGTGTGCATAGAGAACCATTGGCCTCCACAGCAACAGACAACACTCCACAGATCTTCATCAATGCTCAGAGACTACTAGCAATCCAATTTTGGGTTGATGGTTATATTTTTGGTAAATTATGCCCAGCAAGCCCCCACACGAGGCCCCCACTCTTTTTAGGTGTCCCGGGACTTGTACGATGTCATGGAAGCATTCATTCCACCACTCAGACCCTTGCAAAGTATCTACAGGCATCTTCAATTCATATGGAGAACCATAGGGTCATTTATGTAACCTCATACCCACTGGGAGCACCATAGGTTTACTACTTGGAGATAAGGGGCTACCCCCTTATCCATCATATTTCGAGGAATTTATTCCTCAGCATGGCACTTCAAGACATTATTAGGCTTTTGGAGGGCCCCGTAACATGTACATATTATTATTTGGCCCCATGTGAGGCTTATTTTTCCACTTTTGAGCAAGTTTGGTGGGCTTGTCACTAATAGGGGTTTTATTTGCACATTATTTTATCATTAGGGGCTAATGTAAGCCCATAGGCTAATTTGAACTCCTTAGAAGGCTATATATTGATGTTAGATACATTCATGTGGATCATCACTACTTGGGATCTCTCTAATCATAGAGAACTTCACATTTTTTTCCTTGGAGGATATTTTTGGAGATGGATGAATTTTGATGTATGGATTTGGGCTATTTTTCTTGTCTTGAAGCTTTGTCTTGCAAACAAAATGCTGGTTGGATCTACTCTATAACATTGTAAGTAAATTTTAGCATTGTTATTCTTGTTGTTGCATACTGCTAAATTTAGGGTTAGTTGTTGCATTATTGAAATGTGGAATTAAGCATGTTTTAGCTAATTTTATGTATGGGAAAATGTTATATGAATGAAATGTCCTAGAGATTACTTGTCTCTATAAGCTTTCGTCATTTACTTTGAAGTATAAATGCTTGAAGGTCACTTTTCTTTTCTTTCTCTCAACATTAAATGAAGTTGACTTGCTGGGCCTCCTTGATCAAGAAACTAAGTTCTTACTCATCATCATCCATGACTCCATATCCCCAAGTGAATTAGGCATTAATCCTTAAAAAGGGTGGCCACCTCCTTCATTTTTTTTACCTTTTACCACTTTTTTCCCAAGTCTAGCCCTCAAAGGTCACCTAGGGCATCAATTTCCTGGGAATTGACCCAAGGAAAAACTTTGATCTCCCACAGGCTACTGCACTGGTGGGTCCCCTCCCTCTCCAAATTTGAGGCAATTCTAATGGTGGAATCTCCAGGAATCACAACCCCTATCTCTAAGATCCAATTTTGCGTTGGCATCCCTAAGGCTAGACCTCAACAAGATCAATTCAACCTTTTGAAGGAAATATTCTTTTTTGGTCCTTTCCCTTCACCTTGTCCAAGATAGGGACATCATTGGTTGTTGCATTCCATCCCCGAACCTAGTTTGGGTCCACTTGGCCCTATGTGGTCCCACTTCTCAATAAAGATTATTTGTCGAGGACCATTTGGGAATCCAAGTTTCCCATGGATTATAGGGAGTGAGAACCTCGTCTATAAGCCTATTCCTTCTCCCTCAACCATCCAATCCTCATCCCTTACCCTGGAGGACCAAGTCCCTTACTTAAAGCAACGTTGCAAACATTGGAATTGAGATAAAATTGGCAAAGGTCCTTCAAACCAAAAAATCATAAAAATCAAGAAAATATTGGTAAAAAATCAGCAAACATCGGCTAGGCCAAAAAATCGTGATTTCAAGATAAAATCAGGATGTTATCGAGATGTGATGTTTGCAACACTGGATTAAAGAGAAAGCAAGTTCCTTTCTTAACTCCATTCTTGGGAAAGGATTTCTAGGGTCACTATCCACCTATCCATTGACATAAAATTTACAATTGAGCTCTCTACTATCGGGACTCCTCCCATTGGTGAAAGTTTGTAAAGAGCAGGGAGACTTAGTTATGGTGATAGTGGGCTAAGCATCCACTGTTGCCCTTAACCTAACAGTTGCCCTCTTAGGAACCCATTTTAGGTCCCCTGCTGATTTGAGTGGTAACATTTCTGGTGCCATTGTCGGAGACACAAAATGTGTGTTTTGTTCCTTGTACGACATATTGACATATTATTATTGGTGACTCCACTGGAAGAACGAAACCCTAGTTTTTCATTGAACTTGAACGTCGATGCTTGTAGGGTGAAGCAAGCATATTCTAGGCATCTTTAATTTCACCCTGGCGACTCCTACATATGTTTCATGTATACCTCAAATAGGTTGTCATTCTTTCGTAAATTTCCCGCTTTGGACATTAATAGCATCCTTGGACATCCTAATCATGTCATGGGAAGGATGGTATGTGGGGTTCCCGTGTTTGATGGTGATCCATTCTCCGCAATTGACCACGTAGAAATATTTAATGCACATACATCAAGAGAGAAGGTTGTCCACAAATATGTCCTTATGTTATTGTTCATGGGGTCTCTTGGTGGTCATAATTCATGGTTGCATGATCATGAACCTAGGAGCATCTCATATATTGAAGAGTTCATTGAGGGATTTCTTAGACATTTTCAAGTACACCCTACATCAAGCACCCAAGAGGAAACTTTCATCGAGCATCATCAAGACATTAAGAATCTAGGTAATGAACAAGAAGACGAGTCCTCCTTGAGTCCACAAGATGAAGATGATTATTTTGAGGACACGTGCTGGGAAGGATGAATTTATGGAAAGTGAAATTGAGACCAACCCTAAGTTTCTCAAGGATATTACTCCCGATGGATCCTCTTTTGAAAACCTTGAGAGAAATGATTCCATTATCCCCTTGAAAGATGACATTGAAGATTATTTCCACATTGAAAAGGAGAAATGGGAAATTGTTAGTCCTCAATTTGATTGTGCTCCTATTTACGACACTGACAAGGAGGGTGAGGATGAGATTGGTCTTCCATTCCCATCAGGCACTATTTATGATGACATGCCCATTGATGCCCCTAGGAAGGAGAATATTCATTTTCCTTTGCATAAGGAGGGGCAGTTAGAAGTGATCAATTTTCCTTTTAGGAGAGACTTGACCTTTGATACTAAGGAAATTGCTAAGGCTCCCACTTCTCCTGAGTATGATTATATGTTCAAATCACTTGAGCCTTTAGATTATGATTTTGGGAAAGCACAACCCATTGAATGAAATATTTCTTTCTCCCTTTTTCATATTGATCATCATCTTGAGTATTGTTAAGTGATTCCCTCACCTGTGGTCATATGATGTCAAGTAACTGTTAACCCTTGCCCCCGCTCGATTATAGTGTCAAGGAAAAACCCTTCACCAATTATACTTTTCCTCCTTGGACACACCCTCAGGGTTTTGACCACTCCATAGTCTCCCCTCTCTAGTGTAATCATCATGTGCAACCTACTTTTGTTTCTCCATCTCACCAACTTCCCTTTCCCAATCATAACCCAATGAAGGCCATAAGCCATGACATAAATAATAAGGACAATGGTGGAAGTGATATTCCAAAAGTTGCCATCCATCAAAATTTTATGAGCTCGGTTGTTGATATCTCTATATTTTTCCTGCAAGAGAAGATCTCACGGACTAGATTACATCATTTTCTTAAATCTTCTCACAAAATCATCCATGTGTGGGCATCATATCTTCCCACCTCCCACCCACAAAATCCTTCATATGTTCGCTTTTGCATTCACTTCGAGATTTGTTGCATTAGTAATCATATAGGCATGCATATTTATACTGACTTGATGATATGTTCGTTGCACTTGCTTTATGATTACACTTAATAATAAATTCGTCATATGCATATCAGGGTAGGATGCATTCCATGATGATTTTTTCTTTAGAACCAACCGCATATGATATTTCTCACGATAGATTAGACTGCATTTAGATTAAAGATCGCATATTCTATTTCTTGTTGGTTTTATGGACCAACATTAAGCATGGGTGATCATAAGACACAGTGAAAAAACATGTTGCCCCATGGCTTTGAATCTTTGGCATGTGCAGGTGACAAGTCTACGATGACCAAGAGATTGTTGGAGCTCTAGAGGTGAACTCTCCTTTGAGTAGCCTCGTCCACTTCTTTGAGAGATCACATCCCATTTGGAGCCAGATGTTACCTACCACTTCGTGGGTGATATCCCCAAGAGAAATTTTCTTGATGATGGACCTCAACCAACAGCACCTTGCAACCCCCTGCGAGCTCATTGTGCCATTTCTTTACTACCTAAGCCATACAAGTGGTCCCTCACAAACCTATATTGATATTATGTTTGAAGGAGGGCCTCCCAAATCTAAAGGTATGTCTTGTCATTTGGTAATTGAGTATTGGGTTTACTTAACATGGATACTTCTAGGTATAGATTGGTGGGGGGATTTGGCGGAAAGGGTGGGCTTAGTTTGGGCTCTTATCCCCTTGATCTCTTTTGGATGTTATCCTTGGATCTTAGTCTAGTGGGATCTCCTTTATTGACAATTTGGTTCTAGGGTGGTACTACTTGGGAAACTTCGACTTTGGGTGCATGGTCCTGCTCCTTTATCCGCATATATTACTCCATTTCCACTCATTATACCCCCATTCATCATTTCTCCCACCTGGGTCCACATATGACCAGCCTCCCTATCCCCTTGCCCCCACCTTGGGTCAAGTCTGGAATGATGCCCTAGAGGTTGAAGCAACTAAAAGAAAAAGAAAAAACATAATTGGCCACATTAACAAGAAATTGTACCACAAAATGCAAAAGATGGTTTGGAAAAAAATAATTAGCATGTGGGCAAAAGCCATACATGAGCTCTACCCCAACCCATGGTCATCGCTTTGGTTCCATAGGCCCTAGATGAGCCTCTTTTATCATTCAGAAACCCATGATTGTCCCAACCCCTCGAGGGAAATGAACCGCCCTACCTAAAAAGGGGTAATCACTACTTTATCTCACACATCATGCTCTTGTCCTTTGAGCCCCGAGCAATTAATTAAGGAAAATTCATAAAATATGAAAGGCATAAAAAGAAGGGTGGAATATCAAGGCTGGAGCACCTCATGTGCCACAACTGCTCCCTCCTACACATTATATACCTAGATGTGGGCTTCCCCTTATCTAGCTATCCCTATGCCCCAACCTGTGGCCCAATATTGCCCCTCTCATTCCCTACTCCATTCCACTTATTTATCACTTTCCACCCCCATTAAAGGGATGTACCTTGGACATACTATCCCCTTTAAGGGTTGAAACCACCTAATAAGGTACCTGGTTAAACACCTTTGGAGCTTGTAGACACTAGCACATGCCAAAGCCCACTACAGAAAGGCATGCCATTATGAAGTGCCCACTTTGTTATCCATGGGTTGTAAACTCTTTTACACGATTATTTTAATGATTGGTTGTACTAGAAGCCTAGGGGACACATTGGATCTTATGCAAGATTACCGGTGGTTTCCATTTGGGTTTGGTCTCCCTATATAGGATCCTAACCCCAAAGGTCTACATTGGCACATATAGGGTGTGCATAGAGAGCCATTGGCCTCCACAGCAGCAGACAACACTCCACAGATCTTCATCGATGCTCTGAGACTACTAACGATCCACTTTTGGGATGATGGTGATATGCTTGGTATATTATTCCCAGTAAGCACCCACATGAGTCCCACACTCTTGGCAGGTGTCCCAAGACTTGTATAATGTCATGGCAGCATTCATTCCACCACTTGGACCCTTGCAAGGGATCTACAAGCATCTTCGATTCATATGGAGACCCATGGGGTCATTTATGTGTCCTCGAACCCACTGGGAGCACCACAGGTTTACTACTTGGAGAACAAGGGGCCACCCCCTTGTCCATCATATTCTGAGGAATTTATTCCTCATTAGAACACTTCAGGACATTATTAGGCCTTTGGAGGGCTCCACAATATGTACATATTATTATTTGGCCCCTTGTGAGGCTTATTTTTCCACTTGTGAGCTAGTCTGTTGAGCTTGTCACCAATAGTGGTTTTATTTGCACATTATTTTATCATTAAGGGCTAATGTAAGCCCATAAGCTAATTAAAACTCCTTAGGAGGCAATATATTGATGTTAAATACATTCATTTGGATCATCACTTGACTTGGGATCTCTCTAATCATAGAGAACTTCACATTTTTTTCCTTGTTGGATATTTTTGGAGATGGATGAACTTTGATGTATGGATTTGGGCTATTTTTCTTGTCTTGGAGCTTTGTCTTGCTAACAAAATTCTAGTTGGATATACTCTGTAACGTTATAAGTAAATTTTAACGTTGTTATTCTTGTCGCTGCATACTGTTAAAATTAGGGCTAGTTGATGCATAATTGAAATGTGGAACTAAGCATGCTTTAGTTAATTTAATGTATGGGGCAAAATGTCTTAGAGATTATTTGTCTCAATAAGCTTGCATCATTTTCTTTAGAGTATAAATGCTTGAAGGTCACTTTTCTTTTATTTCTCTCAACATTGGATGAAGCTAACTTTCTAGGCCTCCTTGATCAAGAAACCAAGTTCTTACTCATCATCATCCTTGACTCCATATCCACAAGTGAATTAGGCACTGATCCTTAAAAAGGGTGATAATCTCCTTCAACTTTTTCACCTTTTACCACTTTTTTCCTAGGTCTAGCCCTCAAATATCACCTAGGGCATTAATTTTCTGGAATTTAACCCAAGGAAAAATTTCAATCACCAACAAGCTACTGAACTGGTGGGTCCCCTCCCTCTCCTGCAAATTTGAGGCGATTCTAACTATGGAATCTCTGGGAATCCCAAGCCCTAGCTCTAGGATCAATTTTTTCCTAAGAATTCCCAAGGCTAGACCTCAACAAGATCAATTCAACCTTCTGAAGTAAATATTCTTGTTTGGTCATTTCCCTTCACCTTGTCTAGGATAGGAACATCATTGGTTCTTGCATTCCATCCCCAAACCTAAGTTGTTGGTGGGTCCCCTCCATCTTCTACAAATTTGAGGCGATTCTAACTGTGAAATCTCTAGGAATCCCAAGCCCTAGCTCTAGGATGGAATTTTAACTAGGCATCCCCAAGACTAGACCTCAACAAGATCAATTCAACCTTTTGAAGTAAATATTCTTGTTTGGTCATTTTTCTTCACCTTGTCTAGGATAGGAACATCATTGGTTGTTGCATTCCATCCCCAAACCTAGGTTGGGTCCACTTGGCCTCGTGTGGTCCTACTTCTCAATAAAGATTATTTGTCAAGGACCATCTGGGAATCCAAGTTTCTCAAGGATTATAGGGATTGAGAACTTCGTTTATAAGCCTATTCCTTCTCCCTCAACCCTCCAATTCTCACTCCTTCCACTTGGCCCCGTATGGTCTCACTTCTCAATAAAGATTATTTGTCAAGGACCATTTGGGAATCCAAGTTTCCCAACGATTATAGGGATTGAGAACTTCATTTCTAAGCCTATTCCTTCTCTCTCAACCCTCCAATTCTCACTCCTTACCCTTGGAGGACCAAGTCCTTTTCTTAAAGAGCAAGCAAGTTCCATTCTTCACTCCATTCTTAGGAAAGGGTTTTTAGGGTCACATTCCACCTATCCATTGACATATACTTTAAAGTGATCCCTACACTATCGGGACTCGTCCCATCGGTGAAAGTCCGTAAAGAGTAGGGAGACTTAGTTGTGGTGACAGTGGGCTAAACCTCCATTGTTTCAGTTTCCCTCATAGGAACCCCTTTTAGGTCCCCTTCTTGTTTGAGTGGTAACAAGTACATCAGTTTATCATTGAGTATTATTGTCTAAAGGCATCAGTCTATCATTTCTATCTTGTGGTTTTCCTAATCATGTTTAATTTAATATATCTTAACATTGCTCATATCGTTAATACTTGCCTTAAGTAATAACCAAGTTACATCATTAACAAATTTCCTTGTCATAGATCTCCTAGGCCTTGTGGTTCCACAAGTCTCCCATCATCCATCCAACTACAGGGACTACCCCCTTAGCTAGTAGAGAGTCTAAACAGAGTGAGTAGGAATCAAAGTGGCAGCCCCTACTCTAAGCATTGTCGCGGTGCCTGGACATTTTGTGATACAACATTTTTTGGCGCCGTTGTCGGGGATAGAGATTATTTGTCCTTGGTCCTCATGACATCTTTTTAATCTTCTAATTTTTTCCGCCGTTTATTAGCCTGTCAAAGTGGCACAACATTTTTGATGTTGTTACCGAGGCATCAAGTTTATCTTGTTGCTAGATTCATCCTTCTATCTTTCATTCAAGCCAACGACGTCAACATTTCTTGGTGTTGTTGTCAGGGACCAATTTATTGGAACTTGGCTTTACAACATTCATCTCATTCATTTTTTCAATCTCTTATCATTTTTTGTCCCATCAACGCTACATTTTTTGGTGCCATTTCATCTCTTCATATTTTCATCACCGTATCTTTCGTCATCTCACTAATCCTTTCATTTGCACCTTTAGCACCTAGACATTTTGGTTGATTTCTTGTTTGGGTGGCGACTCCACTTATTCATCCATTTACTCCCATACAAGAAACCCTCCCTGATATCCATTTGCTTCTCTCAACTGAGCTTTCAGTTTTGCCTTTGGAATCTTAAAGCTAGATACATTCTCAAGTGGCGACTCCATTTCTTTCATTTCTTACAATAATTTTTGCTAGAAGCTCGCTTCTTGTGGATATTTTTTATTTTCTTAAGCAAAGATCTATCTCTCTCACATCCATTTGGTTGTTCCCTTCCCCCCCTTTAAGCAAGTCATCATGAATAACTTGTGTTCCTCGTGTCGTTTTACTAATACTCTGTCATGTCCCCATTTTTATTCTACTTTTTCATAATACAGCTAGGGTGAATTTCTAAAACAGGGGATGGCCAGGTCAATGGAGCAAGTTTGTTTATGTCATCAGGGGTCTCGATGGAGTTTTGAGGAGTTTTTATTGGATTTGATGGCATTCGCTTGGCATATTTCATCATCAACACAATTTGCCTTTCGTTTCGTTGCATTCCGACAACTTTCAAAAATCAACATTATTATTGGACATAACTTAATTAATTATGGTCGAGGTGGCATTCCAGGGAGATTAATTGATAGAACACCTCAGTGTAATAGTTCGTTGGAACCAGAATAAGAAAATCTACATGATGAGACTTTTGGACATGAGTTTCAATGACCTGAGGAGACATGGTGGCCAATTTACTTTTTTCCCGCGTTAAAAAGAATATTTTAATTGAAATAAAAGAGGGAAAAGTGCTCCATGATTAAAATAATAATAAAATAGAAGGTTCTAGAAGAGTCCATCAAATGCCAATTTACTTTTTTCCCGCGTTAAAAAGAATATTTTAATTGAAATAAAAGAGGGAAAAGTGCTCCATGATTAAAATAATAATAAAATAGAAGGTTCTAGAAGAGTCCATCAAATCTATAAAAGAGGAGTTCCAACATTAAAAAAACTATTTTAATTGAAATAAAAAACGGAAAAGTGCTTCATGATTAAAATAATAATAAAATAGAAGGTTCTAGAGGAGTCCATCAAATCTATAAAAGAGGAGGAGGAGACCATTGGAGGATATTTTGGATTTGAGATTTCTTCTTGAGGAGAGGTTTGAAAATGTGGTTCTCTCCTTCAGCAGTAACCCCAAGACAGAAACCCTCGAGTGATTTAGAACAATGTTGCGAACATAGACATCGGGATAAAATCAGCAAGGGTCCAGAAACCCAAAAAATCGTAAAAATCAGGAAAATATCGACAAACATCGGGAAAATTAAGATACCACAAAAATATTTTTGAAAATCGGCAAACTTCAGCTAGGCCAAAAAATCGTGATTTCGAGATAAAATCAAGATGCTATCAAAATGTCCGCAATACTGATTTAGAGGGAATGGACGAACACCGATCTTCCCTTGGTGAATTCATCCAAAATTCACAGGAGAGCTTAGAAATGGTAGTTCAGTTCAATTTTGGTGAAGGCCAAGGCAACATTGGAGCATATTCTTGAGGCCAGTCTAATTTCCACTATATTGGTTGTTTTGGCATGTAAAACCCCAGTGTATATATTATAAATAAAGTTGAGATTTCTTTTTTCTCATTATCATTATTTTCATGTTCTATGATTTCTTTTTGCTCATTATCATTATTTGCATGTTCTATGTTGTTAAATTTTACCTGGCAATCTTCTGTTTATGAATGAAAGTTTTATATATTGTTAAATTTTACATGGCAATCTTCTGTTTACGAATGAAAGTTTTATATGAAGAAATTTTGAGTTAGAAATTGAAGAAAAATCCAAATTGTTCCATTTGACACATTACAGTGACATCAAAATCTTGGTCTTGGCTCAGCCTACAGGCCTATGGGTTATAGTGATATCAGAATCTTGGTCTGGGCTCAGCCTACGGGCCTACGGGTTTTTAGCGGCAGCAATGTTTGGACGGTTTTGGGCTCAATTGAAATTTGTGGCGACAATGTTTTGTGAAGGCCGTGAACTCTTACAAAAGGGCCAAAATTGTTATAAAAAGGTGCCAAGGATTTACCTCAGGAAATTATATGCAAGTAGTGTCTTTGTTGCGGGCGAAATTTCCAAGAATTAAAATTTTTATGAAGATGCTGACTATGAAGTCATTGGGTAATCTTTAGCGCTGACCCATTTATGATTAAAATGGAGTGGTAGAGCAACTGAAATGGGGCTTGTGATTTTTTTTTACATTTTATAAAAAGGGCCAACGTATAGAATTAAGTGGGACCGGCAAGCAAATTTCATGTTTTTTGTACGTGGACATTAATTTAAAATGTGGCCGAAATTTGATTTGGGGTAAGTTAAAATTTTATTTGGGTTTCGAACCCAAGAAAATGTGTTGAGGCTAGAGTTTCATTGACAGGGGTCGAGCTCACCATTAGTTGGAGGCCGAGATTGATATTAAACTCCATTAATTTTTTCCAACCTGTAACCTACAGTTATGGAACTAAACTGCAGCCTTTCCTTAATTTTTAGAAATTAACTGCAGTAATTTCCTTAAATTAAGGAAATCAACTGCAGTTAATTAATTTTCTGGCTGGAGCTTCTGATATGGTCCATTACTCCATTTGGAGTTCTCTACCTTGATCTGTGGAACACCTGACACATAGCCATTAGAAGCTTGACGGGAATCTTGGCTATAAATTCATCTGTTTGGTCCCCAAGCTAGCATCTCAATCCACTTCAGTTGTTTACACGATCTAGCTGAGAGAGCATAGCTTGGAAGTGCCTTCAGATTCACTGTGATTTTTCTTTTCTTTTTGCTTGGATTGAAGCTGGAGTGTTGTTTCAGTGAATAAAGCAAGTGGACTGTGGTTTGTAGCAAGAGTGTTATCAATGGCTGGAGGTAATCCTGGGCATTGAAATTTCATTTTTAGATTCTTTAATTTCGCATATAGAATCGTTGTTGTAAATTTTCTTACATTGGTACCAGAGCTTGCATTTATCTCTGCCTTGGTATAGATTTAGTTTAAATTTCCTCTGATTGATGTGATTGTATCTCGCTAAGTAGTTGTCTGATTCGCATCGGATACGATTACGCATACCCTTCTAAGTTCTGAGAAGCAAACATAAATCACAGCATATAAATGGTATGTTAGAACGGGTTGTATTTATTTAACAACCATTAAAAGGGTTTTACCAATACGTTTTGTGCTGGCTGTGTTGACCCATCGAGTGTGTCCCTGTGCGAATGCATTGATTGCATTGAGTATAGGCCCTAAAGCTAGGTATGAGGTTGCATTGTGTTGTTGCTGCTCATTAAAGAAAGAAACGACATTCCAAAAGCTTTTAAAGAATCGTTGTTAATTCTTACCATCATTATTTTAGCCGGCTATTGGATTGGATGGTGGAATGAATGAAATATACCCTTCAAGCGACTGAAAATTCTATGAGGATATGCCCTCAAAGGGCTTTCAGCAATTTTTCATTTGCGTATAAGTGACTTGTTTTGAATCGAACGCAAACCACCTAATTAAAGATGTTGTGATTTACCCTTGCCGAACCAAGGCTATGAATACTCTAAAACAAAGGAAACCAAAATGGAGTGCCGGCATGTAGCGAAGAAACTAAGGTTCCCGCTATTCTTGTTTTATTTTTTGTATTTCCTTAGCCCGACTGCCTCTGCATTAACGGAAGATGGAATCACTCTACTGGAGCTGAAGAAATCCCTTAAGGGGGAAGGGATTTCCGATTGGAGCCAGAATCATTCAGATCCTTGTTCATAGACCGGGGTTACATGCAGTCCGGTCTCCAGCAGAGTCATTGCCCTTAATCTTAGTGGCACCGGTTATTGCAGTGGAGCCAAGGGTTTGCATTCGTTTTGTCGTTCAGAGCATAACTACGGTGATAGTAAACCTAACCCGAAACTAACTAGGGAGGCAGGGTGGCGAGGTGCTTCGGTAGTTCTTTGTGATGTAGACTGAGGAAAGTCCCTGGGCCAAATTTTGCAGAAATTGCAAACTCGAAAGAGCAGTTCTTCGCTTTGTAGAACATCTGGTGCCCTAGCGTGCGGGGCTGAGACACGTGTGGAGCCTTCTCTTCCAGGTGATGCTCGGCGAAGCAGCTGGCCATGTTCACAGATTTGATGCTACAGAAGCAGGATGCTATAGAAGATCCTGACAACTTTGAAACCAACCGTAATCCTGCTTTGCAGACACTTTACAACTTCACTAAACATTGGAACCCCTGTCTTGTGTCATAATAATAATATTTCTTAACCAGTTGTGTATATAATGAGAAACCTAACTAAAACAATTGTTTTAAATCCCCACCTTGTCTCGCTTCATAATGCACTTATGCTTTTTCCTATGAAAGGAACTTCAACTGAAAAATATTGAATGCGAACACTCTACTTCAACTTCGTTAAAAGTTTAAACTTTATATAGTTTATTCATCTACCTTCTTTTACTCTGTTCCTATTAGCACTATATTCAGATTTGATCAAAGCCTTGTTTAATCAGTCTCTATCAATGCTTAAAAGAAGGTTTGTGCCTTTCTGGTTAATTATGAATGCAAATTCCAGAAAGACACTGACGGAAACCCTGGTAGGAATACTAAAAATAAAATAAAATTGATCTGTATGTGGATCCTAACATTATCACAATTGGCATAGCTCCTAGCAGGCACAGATCAGGTGTCTGTGAGGTAGTAAAACCCCTATACAAGATATGATTTCATGGTTTGCTTGGAATCTTGTTTGAACAGTAAAATTTTACGATATTTTCATGTGGAATTCCAGTTAGTGGCGATTCCTTGTAACCTACTGTCACTCCCATTAGCTAAACTGGATGAAAGTTAGCAAATGATCCCTCCTGTAATAGAGGCACACAATTAGGGTGTTCTTGCTCTCTTTTATGTTGTAACACAGCTGCATTTCTGTTTTGGGAAAATAGCAGGAAGTAGCAATGGGGGTTCAGTCCACCATTCTAAGACACCCAATTAGGAAATTGTCTACTCTTCTTTACTCTGTTTCTAATTAAACCCAAGTGTCTCTATGTTTTAACTTCTTTTTTCTGGTTTGAATGAAATTTGATTATAATGAGTTGAGTGGGGATGGATTGAGTACCCAGCTAATTTACGCAAGTTGATTTCTCTGCCCATTTTCTACAGCCTAAAGATACTCTATTAGAAAGAAACTAAAGTGCTGTAAGAAAATACAAAGGCTTTTATAGCAATGCTTGCCATTAAAACATTTTCAAGATTGTTTATATTTGTCTAACTTGTTTCTCAAGTCATACAAGAAGCTTCCACTAATGTAACCATTTGTTTGAACCAAACCAAAGTGGCTTGAAACCATCCAGTGTTATTCAGGCCTAACAAAAATAAGAATGAACAAACAACCTTCAATATATAATGACTTATATATGTTAAGTTTTATAATTAATGGAGAGGAGTACATATTTATCTGTCTGTAGTTTTGACAGATGTCAAATTGAAATAATTGACATGACGGAGTACTTAAAAGTTAATACATACATTGTTATGTATTTTAGGCTTGTTTATGTATCATTGGGCTGAATTTTGTGCTTTGTTAGTTTATATGGTGCAAGCTCTTTGAGGATTTTCGGCTTTAAAAATTTATTATGTGTGGGTTCATGGGAGCTGTGTTATGTGGGGCATTGTCTTTATAAGTATGGCATAAAATGGTGGTTTTGGTTGGTTTGTTGGTTGATGTACAAGTTGAACACTTTTAGACTTACCTTTTAGTCAAGAGTAACCCTTATATAAGTTAACCTTTCAAAACCTTTCAATCAGGACCAACCCTTTGAAGGGTTCATTCTTTCCAGGCCAACTCTTCCTGCATTTGATGTTCTTTTCTTTTGGCGAGTCATTAAATTACTAAACTGTGCTCATATTTAATTTGCGTAAAGGAGTGCTTTAATTTAATTTAATTTTAATTTTAATTTATTTATCTTATGAGCAAAATAGCTTGTTTGCTGGTCTATTTTTGTTTGTTTTATAAACTTAAGGACGGAGCCTGAAGTCAAGCCAGCTAGCCTTCGAACTGCATTTGCTATGCAAGTGCAAAGTAGATCAATGCTGCTTCAGTCAATCTCCGGGTTTTGCTTATGAATTGAACAATCGATTTGTTGTCATTTACGGTAATGCTGACTGCAAATTGACATTTTAAATAAAGAATAATGTCTAGTGATCCATATAATTTTAATTAACTAGAGAATAGCCAAAGCATCTTTAATTAAATAAAATTATATATTTAGATTGGTTAGATCACATAAAGATTATTTAGACATTAAATTGTAATTAATTAGACTAAATATAATAAATTTTATCCCACAGGAATTTTTATTATATTTATGTAATTAATTAGGATAAAATTTCATAACCTACCCACAGGAGTTATGGATTAATAGTTTTATCACAAAGTTCAAAACAATGAATAATTGAATCTGCTTGAATTAAAAATTTAGCCCACGGGCAATTTTTATGTCATTAGATTCAATTTTGAGCATGATTTACATTGGTAAAACATGAAATTTTATTAAGCCTCAAACAGAACATAAGAATTAATAGTGAGATCATAAAGTGCAAAACATGATAATAGATACACAGAAATGAAAAAATTTAGCCCACAGGCAATTTTTATGTCATTAGATTCAATTTTGAGCATGATTTACATTGGTAAAACATGAAATTTTATTAAGCCTCAATTTTAACATAAGCATCACTTGGTGCGGATTATGATTAGCAGCTCCAATCTTCCTAAATCCTTGTGGACTGAAGCACTTAAGACAACAGTGTATATATTAAACCGAGTTCCAACCAAGGTGGTTCCTAAAACGCCATTTGAATTATGGAAAGGTTGGAAACCGAGTTTGCGACATATGCGTGTTTGGGGATGCTCGTCTGAAGTGAGAATTTATAATCCACAAGAGAAGAAGCTGGACCCAAGGACCATTAGTGGGTATTTCATTGGATATGCTAAAAGGTCTAAAGGTTACATATTTTATTGTCCATCTCACAGCACTAGGATTGTGGAATCAAGAAATGCAAAGTTTCTTGAAAATGACTTGATCAGTGTGAGCGATCAAACCAGAAACATAGTTTCTGAGAAGGATCATTCAGAATCTCAACCTTCCACTTCAAGTGATAGATTGGTTATTGTTCATAGAACCCCTCAAGTACAAACTGGTGTTGAACAACCAATCGTTGAAATTCCACAAGATGCTGACGATATTCCAGTAGATCAAGGAGTTCAAGAGTTGCCAACAACTTTT
This sequence comes from Pinus taeda, assembly GCA_000404065.3. Lineage (NCBI taxonomy): Eukaryota > Viridiplantae > Streptophyta > Pinopsida > Pinales > Pinaceae > Pinus > Pinus taeda. The sequence goes on from APFE030744468.1 coordinate 29,861, forward strand.
GAACAACAAGTTGAACCACATACTTCTCAGGAAGATGATGGTACAACATTAAGAAGATCTACTAGACCAAAGAGATCAACATTTCCTAGTGACTATGTTGTGTATCTACAAGAATCTGACTACAACATTGGAGCCGAAAATGATCCCGAGTCATTTTCACAAGCCATGAGTTGCAAAGAATCAGAATTATGATACGATGCCATGAAGGAAGAGATGAATTCCATAAAGAGTAACGAAGTCTGAGATCTTGTTGAGTTGCCTAATGGTGCAAAAGCCATTGGATGTAAATGGGTCTTTAAGACAAAGAAAGACTCATTAGGCAACATTGAGAGATACAAGGAAAGACTTGTTGCTAAGGGATTCACTCAGAAAGAAGGAATCGACTGCACGGAGACTTTTTCTCCTGTATCTAAGAAAGATTCCTTACGCATTATTATGGCATTAGTAGCCCATTTTTGACTTAGAGTTGCAACAAATGGATGTGAAAACGACCTTTCTCAATGGAGATCTAGAGGAGGAAGTTTACATGAAACAACCTGAAGGATTCCCCTCTAGTGATGATGAGAAATTGGTTTGCAAGCTCAAAAAGTCATTATATGGTTTAAAACAAGCATCCCGCTAATGGTATTTGAAATTCCATAATGTAATTTCTTCTTTCGGTTTTGTAGAAAACATTATGGATCAATGTATATACCTGAAGTTAGTGGGAGTAAAATTTGTTTTCTTGTTTTATATGTAGATGACATTTTGCTAGCAACCAATAATAACGGTTTGCTACATGAGGTGAAACAATTCCTCTCTAAAAATTTTGATATGAAGGATATGGGTGAGGCATCTTATGTCATTGGCATTAAGATACATAGAGACAGATTTCGAGGCATCTTGGGTTTGTCACAGGAAACCTATATTAATAATATTTTAGAGAGATTTCGGATGAAGGATTTTTCACCAAGTGTGGCTCCCATTATGAAGGGTGATAGGTTCAATTTGAACCAATGCCTGAGGAATGACTTTGAAAGGGAACAAATGAAGAACATTCCATATGCTTCTGCTCTCGGAAGCCTAATGTATGCTCAAGTCTGCACAAGACCTGACATTGCATTTATTGTGGGAATGTTGGGACGATATCAGAGTGATCCAGGTTTAGACCAGTGAAGAGCTGCAAAGAAAGTAATGAGGTACCTTGAAGGAACCAAAGACTACATGCTTATGTATAGACGGACAGACAACTTCGAAGTAATTGGCTACTCAGATTCTGACTTTGCTAAATATGTTGATTCATGCAAATCAACATCAGGTTACATTTTTATGATGGCCGGTGGAGCTGTATCATGGAGGAGTGCCAAGCAAACCTTGATTGCCACTTCCACTATGGAAGCCGTGTTCGTCTCCTATTTTGAGGCTACCTTACATGGTGTATGGCTTAAGAGTTTCATTTCTGGGCTTAGAATTATGGATTATATCTCTAAGCCATTGAGAATATATTGTGATAATTCAGCTGCTGTTTTTATGGCTAAAAACAAAAAAAGTGGGAGTCGAAATAAACACATCGACATTAAGTATTTAGCTATAAGGGAACGTGTTAAAGAAAATAAAGTGGTCATTGAGCATGTCAGCACTGAGTTTATGATCGACGATCCTTTGACTAAGGTCATGCCACCATTTAAATTCAAGGATCATGTAATGAATATGGGACTTGGTTCCATTATTTAGTTTCTCATTGTATGGACAATGTTATGAAATTATTAATTATTGTGATGTCTTTTCTAATATTTATGTGCAACTTAAGTTGATTTGAGAAAATTCATTTAAGAAGGACCAAGAATAAACATAAGGTTTATTCATTAAGAAATTGTTGCCACATAAATTATAATAAGAATAAATACATAGTAATACATGGAAGATAATACTCGTCATTAGAGGACTTATCGCCATGATTCATGTATTTATTACTTAATACAGATTGTCAATGGTTTTTAAGTTGAGATATTAATTTTGGAAGTATAGACCAAGTGGGAGAATGTTAAGCTCCATTAAGTTCTTCCAACTATAACCTACAGTTATGGAACTGAACTGTAGTCTTTCGTTAATTTAAGGAAACCAACTGCAGTAATTTCCTTAAATTAAGGAAATCAAGTGCAGTTAATTAATTTTCTGGTTGGAGCTTCTGAAGTGGTCCATAACTCCATCTGGAGTTCTCTACCTTGATCTGTGGAACAGCTGACACATAGCCATTAGAAGCTTGATGGAAGCTTGACTATAAATTCATATGTTTGGTCCCCAAGCTTGCATCTCAATTCCCTTCAGTTGTTTACACCATCTAGCTGAGAGAGCATAGCTTGGAAGTGCCTTCAGATTTTCTGTGATTTTTCCTTTTGCTTGGATTGAAGTTGGAGTGTTGTTTCAGTGAAGAAGCAAGTGGATTGTGGTTTGCAGCAAGAGCGTTATCAATGGCTGGAGGTAATCATGGACATCTAAAGTTTCATTTTTAGATTCTTTAATTCTGCATATAGAATCGTTGTTGCAAATTTTTCTAACACATTCTGCCCCTTCTCTTTCAGCAAGACTTTCCCTTGTAATGTGAACATCACTGACTAAGAACCTGCCAATTTCAATATTTCTTTGCCCGTTAGCTATATTCAAATTCCAGAGGACGTCTATCTTGAATAGGCAGTGTCTACCTCGCTGATGATTGTTGGGTGTCTATGCTTATCTTCCTTTACATCGTGTCTACTGGGTGACATGAGAATGGCCTCCTTTTGAATATTGCAATTAATTTTTTCGTTAATATTTTCTTTTTTCTTTAAATATTTTTAGTATAACTTGCAAGATGCCACAGCAAGACTGTTTAGGTTACTCCAATAAAAAAAATTATGATACTAAAAATCCTCTGCTATGGTCTGTAAGTTGATTTTCCAGTGGCCATATGATTGTTTCTCTCTCTCTAATACCCATCTATGTAGTGCACACTGCACTCTTAGTGGGAAGTTGCCATACATAATTTATTGTTTTCATTAGTTAAACTTTTCGACATGAAACTTTCCTTCTTCCATGGAAAAAATCTTAATTTCTATTTAGTAGAAAGAATGGAAATACATTCTTTATATGCTCTTGACACGAGTACATAATGAGATGAAATATAAGGCCTTTCATGTTTTAATATCTGGAAAAAACAAACCTTAACTAAACACATCATATGAGTCAATTGGGGTTATTTTGGGTGGTTGGGTGGATTTGATCTAGTAATGGTGGCGCACTGCTCTGGTGCGAAGGAAAGAATAGAGAAAGAATGGAAGAAGATTTTATTATATGGTGGATTCAGTCGTTATAAGATAATCCCCATCCGTGATGTCGAGTCAGTGATTGAAGCGTTTCCTTCTTGATTATCTGCTCTTTATGGGTGTACCAAGTTTTGCATAGTGGCAGAGGAGTTCGACGGATGAAACAGAAGCATCGAGGCTTTTGAATTCCTTATGTGTTTGAATGATTTACTTCTTGCATGAATTTTTATTCATTCATATCCTTTATGGCCTTCGCTCAGCTCCGAGAGAACTGAGCGGATTTGATGTCCCTACAGATTTTGAATTGCCTTTAGGCTTTTGTTGCGATCGATTTTCTATGATCGAAACATAAATGTTAGTTATCCATTTAATCATTTTAAATGATTGATGGAGCCCCTTCGCAGCTTGCATTGCATTATTGGCTCTTGGGGGATCTCAGCCAGAAGGTCTGACTAATATTAAGGTCTTGATTTGAAACCAACATTTAGTTGTTTTTACCCACCTGATCATGTTTGACAGTGGATCTGTGAATATCTGAATCCACAATATTTTTGAATTATTGAGAGGCACACTGTTCCTCAAATTCCAAATTTTTTAAGGATTGTTTGGTCTTGGATATGGATGTGGATTTGTATAGAGATTTCTGAAATGTGGGCTCTTTATGATTGATAACAGGAAAATAATGGATGCTCTGAGAAAGCAGGAAAACAAGTTGATAGAGGAGGTTGCGAAACAACAGCAGGTATTACATTGTAGTCATTTTAACTTTATGTTTTTGAAATTTGAATTAGGAAGGAAACAACAATGGATGCATATGTCACTGTTCCTTCATACTAGTGGGAATTTAATACTTTTGTAATTATAACGCTCGTAGGTTAGATTCTAGAGATGGTTCAGTTAGTCAACATTGGTAATGGAGCTAGGGCTCCCAGATAACCACAATGTGATTGTGTGAGGGATTTAGATTAGTTATGGGTTCTTGCCAACACATCAACGTGTTGCATTTGCCTTTAAACCATACCCACTTCACTTTGTATGTTAAAACTTGAGATTGAGTTATGACCATAGAGTTCCTTCCTGGTCTGCCTATTATGGATATGGATCATTATCATTTGGTAGTTGGCAACTGCTCTATGATCAGTGCAAAGTACCTCTTCTTGTGGGGTAATGTGGCCTCTAGATTGGCAGCCTGCTAAGACTTGCAGGGAAGACCACCAATTACATGTAACTAGCACTAGTAGTTGTGACACATCCATTGATTGCAGATGTAGACAACTCTTTTTACAGTGAGCCTTGAACAGGGGTGATGCTAGCATAACTTCTATACAATGGGATGATAGCAATGTTCAATGTCTCTCATCAAAGAAATGTGGGATTTGAGGATAATAATTGATGCAAATGAACTTTACGTATCCTCTTTAGTTTACTATAACAACTACACTAAATAACCAAGAAAGACACTGTGGCTAGCTCAAGTGCATGGAGAGATATTCGTATTAGAGTCTATGCCATCCAGGTGATGTATGATTCAGTGTAATTTTCACCAATGATCTCTATTTAGTATTTGCTGGTCATTTTATTGACTACTGGACCAACAAGTCTCTTTCCCTGATGAAATTGATGTTATATTGAGTTTTGGAGCCATCGAGTAATAAATGGGCATTCTGCCCCTTGTCTTTCAGCAAGACTTTCCCTTGTAATGTGAACATCACTGACTAAGAACCTGTCAGTTTCAATATTTCTTTGCCCGTTAGCTATATTCAAATTCCAGAGGATGTCTATCTTGAATAGTTAGAGTCTACCTCACTGATGACAGTCGGGTCACTATGCTTATCTTCCTTAACATCGTGTCTACAGGGTGACATGAGAATGGCCTCCTTTTGAATATTGCAATTAATTTTTTCGTTAATATTTTCTTTTTTCTTTAAATATTTTGAGTATAACTTGCAAGATGCCAGAGCAAGATTGTTTAGGTTACTTCAATAAAAAAAAAAATTGATACTAAAAATCCTCTGCTATGGTCTGTAAGTTGATTTGCCAGTGGCCATATGATTGTTTCTCTCTCTCTAATACCCAGCCATGTAGTGCACACTGCACTCTCAGTTGGCAGTTGCCATACATATTTTATTGTTTTCATTAGTTGAACTTTTCGACATGAAACTTTCCTTTTTCCATGGAAAAAATCTTAATTTCTATTCAGTAGAAAGAATGGAAATACATTCTTTATATGCTCTTGGCATGAGTACATAATGAGATGAAATATAAGGCCTTTCATGTTTTAATATTTGAAAAAAGAAACTTAACTAAACACAACATATGAGTCGATTAGGGTTATTTTGGGTGGTTAGGTGGATTTGATTGGTAATGGTGGCGTACTGCTCTGGCCTTCGCTTGGCTTCGAGAGAACTTGGCGGATTTGATGTCCCTACAGATTGTGAATTGCCCTTAGGATTTTTTTGCGATCGATTTTCCATGATTGAAACATAAATTTAGTTTTCCATTTAATCATTTTAAATGATTGACGGAGCCCCTTCGCAGCTTGCATTGCATTATTGGCTCTTGGGGGATCTCAGCCGGAAGGTCTGACTAATATTAAGCTCTTGATTTGAAACCAGCATTTAGTTGTGTTTACCCACCTGATCATGTTTGACAGTGGATCTGTGAATATCTGAATCCACAATATTTTTGAATTATTGAGAGGCACACTGTTCCTCAAATTCCCAATTTTTTAAGGATTGTTTGGTCTTGGATATGGATTTGGATTTGTATAGAGATTTTTGAAATGTGGGCTCTTTATGATTAATAACAGGAAAACAATGGATTCTCTAAGAAAGCAGGCAAACAAGTTGATAGAGCAGGTTGCGAAACAACAACAGGTACTGCATTGTAGTCATTTTAATTTTATGTTTTTCAAATTTGAACTAGGAAGGAAACAACAATGGATGGATATGCCACTGTTCATTCATACTAGTGGGAAGTTAATCATTTTGTAATTGTAAGGCTCGTCGGTTAGATTCTAGAGATGGTTTAGTTAGTCAACATTGGTAATGGAGATGGGGCTCCCGGATAATCACATTGTGATTGTGTGAGGGATTTATATTAGTTATGGGTTCTTGCCAATACATCAAAATGTTTCATTTGCCTTTAAACCATACCCGCTTCACTTTGTATGTTAAAACTTGAGATTGAGTTATGACCATAAAGTTCCTTCCTAGTCTGCCTATTATTGATATGGATCATTATCATTTGGTAGTTGGCAGCTGCTCTATGATCAGTGCAAAGTACGTCGAGTTGTGGGGTAATGTGGACTCTAGATTGGTAGCCTCCTAAGACTTGTAGGGAAGACCACCAATTACGTGTAACTAGCACTAGTAGTTGTGACGCATCCATTGAATTCTGATGTAGACAACTCTTTTTACAGTGAGCCTTGATCAGGGGTGATGCCAGCATAACTTCTATACAATGGGATGATAGCAATGTTCAATCTCTCGTCAAAGAAATGTTGTAGGTTGACCATACCAATGAAGCTGTGCGCACAAATCAAGCTGCCCATGAAGCAGAACAAAATGCCAGTCCTGCACCAACCTTCAACATGATCTATAAAATTTGCAATCCCTTAAAAGATGCTTCAAGGATTTTAAACAATGGCAAAAGGGGCATAAACTATCGGACTGCTTACTTTTGCCATGGAAAACTTTGGAGGGAAGCCCTTGATCTACCAACGGAACAAAGACCCAAACCTTGTAGCTCAAATGGAAGACCATACACTGTGACTGACAGATCCATCGAGAATCCAAGTTGAATACCTCATACCATGAGGGAAAAATCTCTACAAAAAAGGCCATTTTGGCCTTTAACCCACTTGGTAGGTCAAATTAGGCCTAGACATCCTACCTGTATATGTGGAAGCTATCCACCAAGATGCCAATTGACTGATGATGGCCTGAAACGTCTGAAAGCATCAATGATGAAGCCAATCAATTGGTCTATTCGAGTCTTCTTTCAATGATGAAGCCAATCAATGGGACTCTATTCGAGGCTATGGCTTAGTAGGTATAAAAAGCGAAGTATGGATAACACTCCCTACTAAATATGGTTTACAATGTAATTAGGTAAATGTTTAATAATAATAATGGATTAGGTAAATGTTTAATAATATTAATGGTGTAAAATGTAATTAATTTAATTACATTTTTTTCATTATTTTTGGGTGAAATGTTTGATATATTATATTATAATTTTGGTTACTTAAAATAAAATAAAAGTAAAATAAAAATTCTAAGTTATTATTTATTTTATCAATTTTTGTTGGGTAGTTAAGGTAAATTTGAAATAAAAATAAAAATAACCCTATATTAAAATAAAAAGTTATTATTTTTTTAATTAATTTTTAGTGGGTAGTTATCGTAAATTTGACTTGGTCAAGTTAGTTTTTGAGCTCTGAGTTTATGAGAACCCATGGTATTGTCCATGGGAATTTAATCCCTTTTTAGTAGATAAAGAGTTAAAATGGATCTAGATTGGTATTAATGATAGTCAGTTTAACAAATTGGTTAAATTAAATGCTTTTTAACTAAATAAATTATATATAAGAGACCCTTCTAAGTTATGTAAGTTTGAGCTTTTCAATTGAATTGTGTATAAATGTTAATATCTTTAAAGTTTTGAAATTCAATAGTGATTTTAGTAAACTTTTTTAAAAATAAATTAAATTTTAATTAATTCATAAAAAATAATAAATTTAATATAAGTTAAACAGAAATTATCGTTAACTCTAAAAAAAATTAGATTTACAATTTAAGAATAAGATATATTTTAATTAATAAATTATTACAATATATAAATTTATCAATATATTTTTAAATTAAAAGAAATATAAAGTTGAATTATAAATGATTTAATAACTTTTTATATTAATACAATGTGAATTTCAGCTATTTTAATCATTTAACATATTAGCCTAAATCATTTATCAATTATTGAGAGAGGTCAAATCTTTTGAAGTGAACCTCTTTTTTTAGTGCAAAACTTGACGAAACGTTTGCATGCCAAAAAATTTGATCCCTCTCAGCATTAATAAATTCAGAATTAAGATGGATCTAGACTGGTTCTAATTAGTGTACCATGTCATTGCTACTCAACAAGTATTTAATCTTATTTATAAATTAACATAACATTTGTTATTAGGCTTACCAATCTAGTTCCAAAATGACATTGGTATGTTTACAACATTTGATTGAGTGATTACACTTGTGACTCAATTACAAGGTAATATTCAACTATGAAAGACATAATTCCACTAGGAGGGTATGCTACCATTTGGTTCACTTTCCATATACTTCATGATAATTGTTCTTTTTGTGCAAGGTGTTGGTTTTCATTATTACCTTGATTATAAACAACATAGATAATAAATCATAAGACTAGTTCAACATATACCATTCATGATTTTTAGGGTTAGCATTGAATATAGTAGTAATACGTAAGCATACTCTTGTATGCTCTTCATAGTACAATGGTATTTCCCTTAAAGTAAATTTTGTGATTATGTTGGAGTCCTCAACAATAACTACATTCCTTTACACAATGTCCTTGAGGAACCTAACTCCTTGATACATTGTTAGTGCTTCCGCTCGTTATTAGTTGGTTGTCCCTATTTCCAGGAAAATTTTAATTTATAGGGACCTCTTCCACTTAGCAAAATACAACGCAAGGTCTTGATTTCCATTGAATCCATTCCCTCTAGTTCCATAGTGTTGGCATAAAGAATTTTAGCTACTAGCTGCTCTTTGGGTATCCTTAAAATTTGTATACCTTAGCTCATTGTAGTGATGGGTCACACAAGCGTATAATGTGATTTCAAGGACACCTTATCTCATTTGCAATGAACATTTCTACCAACTCCATGCAGAGGACCCTCTTTTCAATATGTTTTCAATTCTATGTTTTGAATTTTTTTTTAATTAGAAATGTAAAATCATAAATTTAATTAATTATATGTTTTAATTTAATTTTATTTTTAAATTAAAAATATAAAATCATAAATTTAAATGGTTCAAATTACATTATAATGCACTTAATATTTATAAATATGGGTAGCCCCTTTCCCAAATTTATACTTTTCATTATATATTAAATATTATCCATTAAAATGAAAATAAATATCTACAAATTTTAATAATAATAAAGAATTTGGTATGTTAATATTTTTTTATTAGTAATTTTAAAATTATTAATTACAATTTTTTAAATTTAATATTAACATTTTCATAGTATTATTGTATATAATAATTTTATAAAATTAAAATAAAAACCATATATTAATAATTTATATTATTATTATCAATTTATGGTTTGAAATTTTTCCAAAAATAAAAAATATTAAAAATTATATTTAAATGTTCAAATTGTCATTGTAATTCACTTGATATTTTTATAATATTTATGGTGTTCCAAGTTTATGTTTTCTACTTTATATTAAATATTATTGATTAAGATAAAAATAAATATCTACAAATTTAAATAATTGCATGGAGAGACTTTAGTCCAACATGAATGATTACATGGGAGACTTTAGCCCAAAGTGAATGAGATGTTCTAAGGTTATGTAATGTTATTTAAACTTTGTTAATTTAGTCAAATTACATAAATATAAAATAAAATAAAATAAACATTATAATTATTAATAATTAAACCATTTTAGATTCATCTTAACTCTAGATTTATATAGCCTACAAAGGGATCAAATTTCTCAAGGTACAAGCTTTTCCTTTAGATCCATCTTAACTCTAGATTTAGTCAGCATAGAGAGGGAATTTTTTTCTTGATGATAATGTTAGATTTTGTTTTATTTGCATAGTTTGGGAAATCTTACAAAAACCCATGATTTCACATGAGTGAGAGAGACAATTTACTTGATGTGGTTTATAAACATGTATATGCATCTCCTAGATGGGGAGGAGCATGTGGAGGGATATGGAGGTGAGTATGAGATTGTTTTGTGTGAGAAATC
>APFE030744468.1:40163-97329 GCA_000404065.3 Pinus taeda
TACATAGTAATACATGGAAGATAATACTCGTCATTAGAGGACTTATCGCCATGATTCATGTATCTATTACTTAATACAGATTGTCAATGGTTTTTAAGCTAAGACATTAAGTTTGGAAGTATGGACCAAGTGGGAGAATTTTAAACTCCATTAATTTTTGCCAACTTGTAACCTACAGTTATGGAACTAAACTGCAGTCTTTCCTTAATTTTTGGAAACTAACTACAGTAATTTCCTTAAATTAAGGAAATCAACTGCAGTTAATTAATTTTCTGGTTGGAGCTTCTGAAGTGGTCCATTACTCCATCTGGAGTTCTCTACCTTGATCTGTGGAACTCCTGACACATAGCCATTAGAAGCTTGATGGAAGCTTGGCTATAAATTCATCTGTTTGGTCCCCAAGCTAGCATCTCAATCCCCTTCAGTTGTTTACACCATCTAGCTGAGAGAACATAGCTTGGAAGTGCCTTCAGATTCACTGTGATTTTTCTTTTCTTTTTGCTTGGATTGAAGCTAGAGTGTTGTTTCAGTGAATAAAGCAAGTGGACTGTGGTTTGCAGCAAGAGCATTATCAATGGCTGGAGGTAATCCTGGGCATTGAAATTTCATTTTTAGATTCTTTAATTCCGCATATAGAATCGTTATTGTAAATTTTCTTACAATTGATTCCACTGAGCCATTTTGAAAATTCGATGGCGGAATTTGGCCAAGTTTGTAAGGCCGAAAGCCATCATTTGCTAGACGCTTGAGCACTGTTAATACGAGGAGGGCCGAGTTACCCACAAGAAAACAACTGTGTTGTTTTTGAGGAGCAAGGACGAATTAATTCTGCAAGGTGGTTGAATTTCCCTCAGAGATCAAATCGCATCGGAATTTACTTGGATGCCAAGTCGTTCCAGACCAGAGAGAGAGATCGATTTCATGCTTGTTTTCACAAAATCGAATCTGTGGGTATTCTGCAGGGAATTATTGAAGACTGCTCATGAAGAAGCCTGAGGAGAAGCAGATCTCTGTAACAGGAGCGTTCCAGGAACCAAAATCATTGTTCGAAGGAGGAAACGAATATGTCTCTATTTTCTGGATCTTTGAGAAAAGAGGTTGAATCTGCTTCAAATGGAAGCTGATCTCCCACAATAATGAACGTTGAGCACTAGTCTTGAATGTTGTCGATTCCTTACTTCTCTTGGACGGGTTTAATATATTGGAGGCCGAGACTGTAGTTCAGGAAAAATAATAGCCTTTCCTCTCTGCGTGACTGGTTAGCAAGCTATAAAGAGAAAAGTTATTAAAAAAAATGATGAGCTGAGTTTACCCAGAACAATCGCAGCGTACCAAGTGACCATTATCAACCCATTTAGTCATATCTATGGACTGCGTGGGAGAAATATTACTATCTGGACCTTCAGCTAAGCAAAGGGCACGAAGAGTGTGAATTCATCCATTTCTGGCCGAATCAATTTCCCGGAGGAAAACGCTCTCACCATTAGCAGAGATCCAAACCTTTTCTAAAACCTGAGTTATGTATCGTTTATAGTTCAGCATGGGTTCTGGTGGGAGGAGTTTTATCCCTGTGGGGGACAAGTTACTACTAGAAGTGAGGTGTAAAAGGCTTGGACATGAGAGTCTAGACCCCCACGAAATTAACTTGTTGGTTGAGCGTGTAACGAGTGTTCATTGGGAAGCAGTAACACTGAACTAATACACAGTGGCGTGGGAATAATCACTGGAAATTGCACTACTGAAAATCACATTGAAGAGGATAGATAAATTTCCAGCGAGGGGATTCAAGCTTGAAGTACCAAGGTGTTGGAAATTTCTAGTGATTTCAAACACAAATTAACTGAATACAGAGTAATGCTCTGTTTTTCTCCTCAGGGTCTTTTGCACAGGGAAGCTAAATAAAAATTTCTGAGCAAAGTAGAGTTTCTCAGCCAAAATAAACTTGTATTAATTTATAAATTTCCTGACACAATTTTCTTCCTCTTTCTCAGAGGGATTCACCAAGAAATTTTACCAAAAACAAAATTACTCTGCCTCCTGAAGGGATTTTACATTGTTGTGTGTAAAAATTTCATTTACATTTATTGCTGAAAAAAGAGCTTTTACATTTATCATTGTAAAAAAAATTCTTACATATGCTGTAAAAATTTCTTACATTACATTTCAATCTCAAAAATAAAAACTCACACAGTCATTCTTCATTCGCTCTTTTCGCACACCTAACTCACACAAACCAAACGATTTTTAATGCCCGGGAGTTTGGTGGTTTTCGGTTCGTACTGAGGACGCGTGGCAGTAGCAGATTGTGTCGGAGGCCTCTAGGGAAAAACAACCTTTGGAAAAAGGTGGTGTGATATGAGACAGTGGTTTTCGGGAATGGTTTTATGGTCGTTGTTTAAATGTTGCTGCACGGCAGGTTGAAATTAATATTTCAACACTCCCCTTTAATTTCAACTGCTGGGCATTCATTTATACCCAAACATTTTCTCAAAAATTCAAAGCTTTTCTGATCCAATGGCTTGGTCAAAATGTCTGCAACCTGTTCCTGAGTCCTGCAATGTTCTAAGACAATTTCTCCATTGCTCACCAATTCCCTGATGTAATGAAATCTTATGTCAATGTGTTTCGTTCTCTTATGAAACACTAAATTCTTAGATAATGTAATAGCTGAGCTATTGTCACAAAAAATCACTGTTGTTTTTGCTTGCTCTTGGCCTAAGCTCCTCAACATCCTTCTCATCCAAACTGCTTGACATGCTGCTGTTGTAGCTGCCACATATTCTGCCTCTGCTGTAGACAATGCTAGAATGGACTGCTTCTTAGAAGCCCATGAAATGGCTCCTGAACCCATGTGAAAAACATAACCGGAAGAGTTTTTCCGATCATCTACACTTCTAGCCCAATCACTATCAATGTACCCAATTAAATCTGAACATTCTGAGACAGTATATAAGATGCCAAACCTTTTAGTACCTTTAACATACCTCAGAATTCTTTTTGCTGCCTGCCAATGTGCTTCCTTTGGCCTCTCTATTGATCTGGAAATTAAACTAACAACAAACATTATGTCAGGCCTTGCACTCTTGCATATTAAATCTACCCAACACTTCATTTACATATTTCGCTTGTGAAATAAAAATTCCATTTTCATTTTGATCTACTTCAATTCCTAAGAAGTATCTCAACAAACCCATGTCAGTCATTTCAAATTCCTCTTTCATGACTGCTTTGAAATTTTCAATAAGACAAACATCATTTCCTATGAAAATAACATCATCAACGTACAACACAACAATTAGCAATTTACCATCCTTTTCTTTGATGTAGACGGTGGGTTCTCTCTCACATTTCTCAAATCCATTTTCTAGTAGATAGGAATCTATCCTATTGTACCATGCTCTTGGTGCTTGCTTCAGCCCATAAAGAGCTTTCTTCAATCTGCACACTTTGTGCTCTTGGCCTTTCTTCTCATAGCCTAGAGATTGCTCAATATAAACCTCTTCCATTAATACTCCATTCAGGAATGTTGACTTCACATCCATTTGGTAAACTTTCCACTTGTTTTGTCCTAATATGGATAGCACTGCTCTCACGGTTTCCATTCTTGCAACCGGTGCAAAAGTTTTCTCATAGTCTCTCCCAAACTGCTGCTTGTATCCCTTGACAACAAGTCTTGCCTTGTGTCTTTCTATCTTGCCTTCGGCATTGCACTTGGTCTTATAGACCCATTTAACTCCAAGGACTTCCTTACCTTTTGGTAGCTCAACCAAATCCCATGTCTTTTTTCTTTCTATGGCATTCATCTCCTCATCCATAGCTTCTATCCATTTCTTATCTTTAATTACATCTTTGAAATGAATAGGGTCATCAACATGACAATATAAAGAAAACACGGAATTCATTCCTTCATCATAAATATCACTTAAATTTCTGAATTTTTTACCTCTTTCATTCGGTGTGCAAGTGCTTGAAGATGCACTTGAATTTCCTCCTTGTGGTGTGCTTTGAGAAGCACTCTAATTTCTCCTCAAAGGTGTCGCTTGCTGTCCTTGTGTTGGTGCTGCTATTTGGGGATGTAGTTCAGCCATCTCCTCATCATCTTCATCATGAGACAAACATTTTTTAACATTCACTATTTTCTCTATGCTTCCATCCATGCTTCCTCCTCAATGAACTGAACATCTCTGCTCACAAAAAAATTCTTGGTAGATGGGATATACAACCTGTAAGCTTTGGATTCCTCAATGTATCCAATGAAAATACATTTCTCCCCTTTGTTGTCTAACTTCTTCCTTAGCTGATCTGGAATGTGTGCATAAGCCACATGTCCAAAAAAATTCATGTGGGTGACTCCTTGCTTTCTCCCACTCCATGCTTCTTCCAACACTTTATTCATCACTACTTTTGTAGGACACCTATTCAAAATATACGCTACACAATTTACAGCTTCAGCCCAATAATCATTTGGCAAATTCTTTGCCTTCAACATACTCCTCGCCATGTCCATGATGGTCCTATTCTTCCTTTCAGCAACTCCATTTTGCTGTGGGGTGTACCTAGCTGTGAATTGCTTATGAATTCCATTTTCTCTACAAAACCATAGGAATTCTTTGGATATATACTCACCTCCTCTGTCAGTTCTCAAGACTTTGATATGCAGCCCACTTTGGTTTTCTACAAGTGCTTTGAAATTTCAGAAATTTTCAAACACTTCACTTTTGTTCTTAAGGAAATAGACCTAAGTTTTTCTAGTGAAATCATCAATGAATGTTAGAAAATATTGGCTGCCTGCTACTGATGGAGTTTGCATTGGTCCACATAAATCTGAGTGGACAATTTCTAAGAATGCTTTTGCCCTTATGCTTTTCCCTGATGGAAAACTTTCTCTGTGTTGTTTCCCCAATATGCAACCTTCACAAAGGTTTTCTGGTTTCTCTATCAAGGGTAATCCTCTTACCATCACTTTTCTGCTCAACAAATTAAGACCTCCAAAGTTGAGATGTCCAAATCTCAAGTGCCACAACCAATTTTCATCCTTTGGCATGCTTTGGAAAGGCTCTTGGGTAACTGCTGCAATTACTTCTTTATTTTTCAAATCTGCCCTAATTCTGAGAGGGAACATCCTGTTCCTTGTCATTTTCACTTCAGCAATACATCGTTTGCTGGGTTCTCTATCCATGATGGTGCATACATCATTCTCAAAGAAAACATTGTACCCCTTATGGACAAGATGTCCAATACTCAAGAGGTTACATCTCATTCCAGGGACATAGTAGACATCTGCTATGGTTTTCTTTTCACCCTTCTTTGTAAATATTTTGACTTCTCATTTTCCCATCAAAGAAAATTTTCTATCAGTCCCAAGTGTAACTTCTGATTTCATGTTTTGATCTAAAGCAGAAAACAGGGCTATGTTTCCTGTCATATGGTTGCTGCAACCCGAGTCTAAAAACCATATGTCTTCATTATTTGTTTCAGCCATGTTACAAGCTAACAACACATATCTTGACTGATGTTTTCTCTAGTGACATTGGCATTTGGTCTATTACTCATATCATGTTGCTTCTTCCTACATTCATTGGCATAATGCCCATATTTTTTACAGTAATAACATTGAACATTGGTTTTTTCATGCCTTTGTCCTTGAGCATGATGTTGTCCTCTTTGTTGGTTGCTGCCTTGGCCTTGGTTTTGATTTGAGTTGCTGCCTCTTCCTTGAGCATTTGCTGGACTGTTCCTTCCACCTCTGTTCTGGCTTCTGCCTCTTCCTCTCTTGTTTCCTCTGCCTTGACCTCTTCCTCTTCCAAATGACATCTGGGTCTTGAAGGCTTGCTCTAGAGATGAGTTCTGATTCCTACTCAATCTCTGCTCATGTGTTATCAGTGATGCATGTAGCTCATCAACTGAAAAGTTTGATAGATCCTTTGTCTCTTCAATGGTGGTGACAATACATCAAACTTTGAGGGTAGGACCCTCAATAGTTTCTCCACAATCCTCCTTTCTTCAAGAACTTCTCCATGAGTCCTCATCTGTGTGACCAAACCAATCACATGTGTGAAGAATGAGTCAATATTGTCTAGCTCTTTCATGTTCATATTCTCAAAATATTTCCTCAACAATTGTAGTTTTGATGTCTTCACTTTCTCCATGCCTTGATAGGTTGTCTTGAGGGTTTTCCATGCTTCTTTGGATGTCTTGGCTGCTGCTATCCTTGGAAACACACACTCATGCACTGAATGATATAAAAATACAAGGGCTTTGGAATCCTTTTTCCTATTTCTCTTCAATAGGTCTTTCTCTGCCTAAGTTAATCTATTAAACTCATTTTCATCTGCTGGTTCTTCAAATCCATATTCAACAAGTTCCCATAAATCTTGTGAGGCAAACAGGGCTCTCATGGTTATCGCCCAATAGTCATAGTTTTTTCCATTTAACTGTGGGAGATGAGGATTAAAATCACCTATGCTAGTGCTTTTGCTGGCCATTCCTTGCATTCTCAGCTATGCTTCTAAATCCTTGTCTGTATATTTTAAAAACTGATTGTTTCTTCAACAGTAACACAAAAAAAACTTTGAGGAATACCTGAATCCTTTTGCCTGAGACTTCTCTTTGCTGGAGAAGATTTACTGCTGCAACAAAAGGAACCTTCCTTCAGCTTCTTGAACACCTTCAAAGAGCCTGAATCCGCTCTGATACCATGTTGGAAATTTCTGGTGATTTCAAACACAAATTAACTGAATACAGAGCAATGCTCTGTTTTTCTCCTCAGGATCTTTTGCACAGGGAAGCTAAACAAAAATTTCTGAGCAAAGCAGAGTTTCTCAGCCAAAATAAACTTGTAAACTTGTATTAATTTATAAACTGCCTGACACAATTTTCTTCCTCTTTCTCAGAGGGATTCACCAATAACTTTTACCAAAAACAAAATTACTCTGCCTCCTCTTGAGATTTTACACCATAAATCTTGTGAGGCAAACAGGGCTCTCATGGTTATTGCCCAATAGTCATAGTTTTTTCCATTTAACTGTGGGATCTAAGGATTAAAAATACCTATGCTGTGCTTGTGCTGGCCATTCCTTGCATTCTCAGCTATGCTTCTAAATCCTTGACTGTATATTTTAAAAACTGATTGTTTCTTCAACAGTAACACAAAAAAAACTTTGAAGAATACCTGAATCCTTTTGCCTGAGACTTCTCTTTGCTGGAGAAGATTTACTGCTGCAACAAAAGGAACCTTCCTTCAGCTTCTTGAACACCTTCAAAGAGCCTGAATCCGCTCTGATACCATGTTGGAAATTTCTGGTGATTTCAAACACAAATTAACTGAATACAGAGCAATGCTCTGTTTTTCTCCTCAGGATATTTTGCACAGGGAAGCTAAACAAAAATTTCTGAGCGAAGCAGAGTTTCTCAGCCAAAATAAACTTGTATTAATTTATAAACATCCTGACACAATTTTCTTCCTCTTTCTCAGAGGGATTCACCAAGAAATTTTACCAAAAACAAAATTACTCTACCTCCTCCTGAGATTTTACACCATAAATCTTGTGAGGCAAACATGGCTCTCATGGTTATTGCCCAATAGTCATAGTTTTTTCCATTTAACTGTGGGAGCTAAGGATTAAAAATACCTATGCTAGTGCTTGTGCTGGCCATTCCTTGCATTCTCAGCTATGCTTCTAAATCCTTGATTGTATATTTTAAAAACTGATTGTTTCTTTAGCAGTAACACAAAAAAAACTTTGAGGAATACCTGAATCCTTTTGCCTGAGACTTCACTTCACTTTGCTGGAGAAGATTTATTGTTGCAACAAAAGGAACCTTTCTTCAGCTTCTTGAACACCTTCAAAGAGCCTGAATCCGCTCTGATACCATGTTGGAAATTTCTAGTGATTTCAAACAAAAATTAACTGAATACAGAGCAATGCTCTGTTTTTCTCCTCAGGATCTTTTGCACAGGGAAGCTAAATAAAAATTTCTGAGCAAAGCAAAGTTTCTCAGCCAAAATAAACTTGTATTAATTTATAAACTGTCTGACACAATTTTCTTCCTCTTTCTCAGAGGGATTCACCAAGAAATTTTACCAAAAACAAAACTACTCTGCCTCCTCCTGAGATTTTACACTACTGTGTGTAAAAATATCATTTACATTTACTGCTGAAAAAAGGGCTTTTACATTTATAACTGTAAAAAAAATTCTTACATATGCTGTAAAAATTTCTTACATTACATTTCAATCTCAAAAATAAAAACTCACACAGTCATTCTTCATTCGCTCTTGCTTCCCTTCATTTGAACAACCAACAACCATTACATTTCAAACTGTTTTTTTTTTTTTTATGTTTCGCACTGTTGTGCATTATATGCCTTGCATCACACAGTATTCAACACATAACAACAAAAAAATTGCATATACATATGTGTTCCATTTTTTTCATTACAAATCTTCTACCTTGGACTGTTGTGCAAACCCTTGTTTTTCATTGCTCACTGCTGCGAAAAACTCACATTCATCCCCATGTTACAATACTAAAAGGTCAATGCTTAAAAAACACTATATCGCGTACATACCATATGGGTTAACAATAAAAATATTACATGCTGTAAAAACTTTAAATACTTTACCTAAGACTATGACAGTTCATTAAAGTGCATTAAATAAAGCCGGTGGTAAAATCAAAAACAAATTCTGGCAAGTTGAGGGAGATCTGGTCCGTTGACTTGATCGAACGCATTTCGCACACCTAACTCACATAAACCAAACGATTTTTAATGCACGAGAGTTTGGTGGTTTTTGGTTCGTACTGAGGACGTGTGGCAGCAGCAGATTGTGTCGAAGGCCTCCAAGGAAAAAAAACCTTTGGCAAAAGGCAGTGCGATATGAGACAGTGGTTTTCGAGAATGTTTTTATGGTCGTCGTTTAAATGAACCTTGTGAAAGGGTCAGACTTCAAGTTGCATCTTGTCTCAGTAACATCGTGAGACTAACCACCCCTATAGCTCCTTACAATGATGATGTTATGAGGAGAGTTTTCAAGCTGATAGTAAATATTTTTCAAGACTTGGACAACAGTGTAGGTTCTACCTTTGGGAAGAAGCTTGAGATTTTAGAAGTTATGGCTATGACTAGGAATTATGAAATCATGTTAGATCTTGAGTGTGATGGTTTGATCCTACAGATGTGTTGAAATGTAATTTCAACTGTAGTACCAAGTTGAACAACGATTGCGTACTTTCCAGCAAAATCGCCTGTTCTCCATCACACTTCCTTTTGCCAAAAGTTGTTTTTCCCCAAGAGGCTCCGATCACATCCAGCTGTCGACGCATGTCCACAGTACGGTTCCAAAACCACCCATTCCCTGGCCGGTAAAGTTCAGCAAGGAAGGGCCTCCCGATATTGCTGTCAGTCGTTCGATCAATGAGGACAAGATCAACGGTTGTGTACAAGCCAGAACCATAAATTGCATAACGTGAAGTGGAAGTTTCATTGACCGTCGACTTTGTGAGTGAAAATGTAATTTATTTTGGTTCATAGAATATAGGTAAACGTTGGTAATGTTTTAATTCTAATAGTTTTTTATTCACGGGGTATGTAAATGTCATATGTTTTTGTTTTATTTTTTATGGCATATGAAACATAGGTTTTTTATGGCATATGAAACATAGGGGAAGTACGTAGTGCGAAGTTTTTTCTAGTTGAAAGCAAAAGGGGAATGATTCTAATAGTTTTTTATTCACGGGGTATGTAAATGTCATATGTTTTTGTTTTATTTTTTATGGCATATGAAACATAGGTTTTTTATGGAATATGAAACATAGGGGAAGTAAGCGCGAAGTTTTTTTTTAGTTGAAAGCAAAAGGGGAATGATTCTAATAGTTTTTCATTCACGGGGTATGTAAATGTCATATGTTTTTGTTTTATTTTTTATGGCATATGAAACATAGGGGAAGTAAGCAACACGAAGTTTTTTTTAGTTGAAAGCAAAATGGGAATGTGCAATAGCGCCAATAAAATTTTATGCACAACAGTGCAAAGAAAAAAAAGGGAAATTCGCAGCAACAAATGAATGTAATTTTTTTTGTTTTGTTGTTGAAATGAAATCTCCAGTGGGAGTGAATGTAAGAAATTTTACATAGCAGTAAATGTAAAAATTTTACACACGCAGCAGTGTAATTTTGTGCAAGAAGAAACATAGTATTTTTTTTGTGGAATTTCTTGGTGAATCCTTCTGAGAGAGAGGAAAAATATGTAACAGGCAGTTTATTAATGAATAGAAAGTTTTTAAGTGTGTTGCTGAAACTCTGTTCTCTGGAGAAATTTTTTTTTGCTTCCTTGTGTTAAGATCCTATGAAAAACATAGTATCATTCTTTGTTCAGTAATTGTTTGAAATTACTAGAAATTTCCAACATGGTATCAAAGCTTGTCCAGGCTCTTTGAAGGTGTCAAAGAAGCTGAAGGAAGGATTTCTTGCTGGATAAGCTCAGCAGAGTGAAGACTCAGTCAAGAAAGATTCAAAGGTATTTCTCAATTTTTTTTTGTGTTGTTGTTGAAGACAGTCAATTAGTTTGAATACATAGTCAAATATTTGAAGCATAGTTTAGAAAGAAAGAATGGCTGGCTCCAGCACCAGCACCAGCACTAGCATGGGTATCTGTAATACTCAACTCCCACAATTTAATGGGAAGAACTATGACTATTGGGAAATAACCATGAGAACTTTGTTTGCCTCACAAGATTTATGGGAATTTGTTGAGGATGGTTTTGAAGAACCAGCAGATGAAGATGAGTTTAATAACTTGACTCAGGCAGAGAAAGAACGGTTGAAGAGCCATAAAAAGAACGATTCTAAAGCCCTCCTCTTCTTATATCAAGCAGTGCATGAGAGTGTGCTTCCAAGGATAGCAGCAGCCAAGACATCCAAAGAAGCATGGCGAACTCTCAAGACAACCTATCAAGGCATGGAGAAAGTGAAGACAAGAAAGTGAAGACAACAAAACTACAGTTGCTGAGGAGAGATTTTGAGAATCTATGCATGAAGGAGTCAAACAATATTGACTCATTCTCAGTTGATGAACTACATGCATCATTGATAACACATGAACAGAGATTGAGTAGAAATGAAAACTCATCTCTAGAGCATGCCTTTAAGACCCAGATTTCCTTTGGAAGAGGAAGGAGGTCAAGGCAGAGGAGACAAGAGAGGAAGAGGCAGAATCCAAAACAGAGGTGGAAGAAGCAGTCCAGAAAATGCTCAAGGAAGAGGCAACAATCCGAATCAGAACTAGAACCAAGGCAACCAACAAAGTGGACAACATCATTCTCAAGGACAAAGGTATGAAAAATCCAATGTCCAATATTATTATTGTAAAAAATATGGGCATTATGCAAATGAATGTAGGAAGAAGCAGCATGATATGAATAATAGATCTAGTGCAAATTTCACTAGAGAAAATATCAGCCAAGATAATTTGTTGTTAGCTTGTAATATGGCTGAAACAAAGAGTGATGATATATGGTTTCTAGACTCCAGTTGCAGTAACCATATGACAGGAAACCTAGCCCTGTTTTCTAAGTTAAATCAAAGTGTGAAGTCACAAGTCACATTTGGGACTGATAAAGTTTCTGTTATGGGAAAAGGAGAAGTGAATATCCTAACAAAGAAAGGTGAAAAGAAAACCATAGCAGATGTCTATTATGTTCCTGGAATGAAGTGTAACCTTTTGAGTATTGGACAGCTTGTTCAAAAGGGTTACAATGTTTCCTTTGAGAATGATGTATGCACCATCATGGATAGAAAACCCAGCAAACGATGTATTGCTGAAGTGAAAATGGCAAGGAACAGGATGTTCTCTCTCAGGATAAAAGTTGTTTTAAAAGACGGAGTAGAAATTGCAGCGGTTACACAAGAGGATTTCCAAAGTGAACCAAAGGATGTAAATTAGTTGTGGCACTTGAGATTTGGACATTTCAACTTTGGAGGTCTTAACTTGTTGAGTAGAAAAGGAATGGTAAGAGGATTACCATTGATAGAGAAACCAGACAACCTTTGTGAAGGTTGTATCTTGGGGAAACAACACAGAAAAAGTTTTCCATCAGGGAAAAGCATAAGGGCAAAAGCACCCTTAGAGATTGTCAACTCAGATTTATGTGGACCAATGGAAACTCCATCACTTGGAGGCAGCCAATATATACTAACATTCATTGATGATTTCACTAGAAAAACTTGGGTTTATTTCATGAAGAACAAAAGTGAAGTGTTTGAAAAATTTTGAAATTTCAAAGCACTTGTAGAAAACCAAAGTGGGCTGCATATCAAAGTTCTAAGAACTGATAGAGGAGGTGATTATATCTTCAAATAATTTCTATGTTTTTGTAGAAAAAATGGAATTCATAAACAGTTTACCACTAGGTACACTCCACAGCAAAATGGTGTTTCCGAAAGGAAGAATAGGACAATCATGGATATGGCGAGAAGTATGTTAAAGGCAAAGCATTTTCCAAAGGATTATTGGGATGAAGCTGTACATTATGCAACGTATATTTTGAACAGGTGTCCTACAAAAGCAGTCATGAACAGAGTTCCGAAAGAAGCATGGAGTGGGAGAAAGCAAGGAGTCACCCACATGAAAATTTTTGGATGTGCGGATTACGCACACGTTCTAGATCAGCTAAGGAAGAAGTTGGACAACAAAGGGAAGAAATGTATTTTCATTGGATACAGTGAGAAATCCAAAGCTTATAGGTTGTATAACCCATCCACCAAGAAGTTTTTTATGAGTAGAGATGTTCAGTTCATTGAGGAGGAAGCTTGGGATGGAAGCATAGAGAAAACATTGAATGTTAAAAGCTCTTTGTCACATGATGAAGATGATGAGGAGATGGCTGAAATACATTCCCAAACAACAGCTCCAACACAAGGGCAGCAAGGGACACCCTTGAGGAGAAATGAAAGTGCTTCTCTAAGCACACCACAAGGAGGAAATTCAAGTGCTTCTTCAAGCACTTGTACACCAAATGAAAGAGGTAAAAAGCTTAGAAATTTAAGTGACATTTATGATGAAGGTATGAATTCTTTGTTTGCTTTATATTGTCATATCGATGACCCTATTAATTTCGAAGATGCAATTAAGGATAGGAAATGGATAGAAGCTATGGATGAGGAGATCAATGCCATAGAAAGGAACAAGACATGGGATTTAGCTGAATTACCAAAAGGAAAAGAATTCATTGGAGTCAAATGGGTTTCCAAGACCAAGAGTAATGTTGAAGGAAAAATAGAAAGACACAAGGCAAAGCTTTAGTTGAATTACCAAAAGGAAAAGAAGTCATTGGATTCAAATGGGTTTACAAGACCAAGAGTAATGTTGAAGGCAAAATAGAAACACACAAGGCAAAGCTTGTTGTCAAAGGATACAAGCAGTAGTATGGGAAAGACTATGAGGAAATTTTCGCACCGTTTGCTAGAATGGAAACCGTGAGAGCAAGAGGTAAAAAGTTCAGAAATTTAAGTGACATTTATGATGAAGGTATGAATTCTTTGTTTTCTTTATATTTTCATGTCGATGACCCTATTCATTTTGATGATGCAATTAAGGATAGGAAATGGATAGAAGCTATGGATGAGGAGATCAATGCCATAGAAAGGAACAAGACATGGGATTTAGTTGAATTACCAAAAGGAAAAGAAGTCATTGGAGTCAAATTGGTTTACAAGGCCAAGAGTAATGTTGAAGGCAAAATAGAAAGACACAAGGCAAAGCTTGTTGTCAAAGGATACAAGCAGCAGTATGGGAAAGACTATGAGGAAATTTTCGCACCATTGTCCTCTGTATCGAATTCGAATGTATAGTGCGCTACGAGCTAGCGTATGCATAGTCCATGCAGCACCAACAAGTGAATGGAGTTTACCCAAATGACGTGAGTCAGCGAGCATTCCTAAATGGAGTGGTTAATGATAAGAGTATACATATGAACAACCTCCAGGGTATAAAGAAAAGCCAAGAGCACAAAGTGTGCAGTTGAAGAAAGCTCTTTATTGAGGCTGAAGGCAAGCACCAGAGCATGGTACGTTAGGATAGATTCCTATCTACTGGAAAATGTTTTTGAAAAGTGTGAGGGAGAACCCACCCTCTACATCAAAGAAAAAGATGGTAAGATACTAATTGTTGTGTTATATGTTGATGATGTAATTTTCACAGGTAATGATGGTTATCTTATTGAAAATTTCAAAACAGTCATGAAAGAAGAATTTGAAATGACTGACATGAGTTTGCTGAGATACTTCTTAGGAATAGAAGTAGAACAAAATGGAAATGGTATTTTTATCTCACAAGATAAATATGCCAATGAAGTGTTGGAAAGATTCAATATGCAGGAGAGCAATGCAGCAATCACTCCCACAGTGATGGGATTAAAACTCAGTAAGGATTTTGATCCTAGTTTATACAAGAGAATAGTTGGTAGCCTTATGTATTTAACTGCAACTAGGCCAGATATAATGCATGCTGTTAGTTTAATTTCCAAGTTCATGGAGAGGCCAAAAGAAGTACATTGGCAGGCAGCAAAAAGAATTCTGAGGTATGTTAAAGGTACTGAAAGGTTTGGCATTTTATATACTACTTCAGAATGTTCAAATTTAATTGGATACACTGATAGTGATTGGGCTGGAAGTGTAGATGATCGGAAAAGCACATCCGGTTATGTTTTTCACATGGGTTCAGGAGCTACTTCATGGGCTTGTAAAAAACAGCCTACTGTAGCGTTGTCTACAGCAGAGGCTAAATATGTGGCAGCTACAGTAGCAACATGTCAAGGAGTTTGGATGAGAAGGATGTTAAGGAGTTTAGGCCAAGAGCAGGAAAAAGGAACAATGATTTTTTGTGACAATAGCTCAGGTATTGCATTATCCAAGAATTATGTGTTTCATAAGAGAACGAAACCCATTGACACCAAGTTTTACTACATCAAGGAATTGGTGAACAATGGAGAAATTGTCTTAAAACATTGCAGGACTCAAAAGCAGGTTGCAGACATTTTGACCAAGCCATTGGGGTAGAAAAGTTTTGAATTTTTGAGGAAATGTATGGGTATGACTGATAACCCAACAATTGAAATTAAAGGGGAGCGTTGAAATGTAATTTCAACTGTAGTACCAAGTTGAACAACGATTGCGTACTTTCCAGCAAAACCATCTGTTCTCCATCGCACCACCTTTTTCCAAAAGATGTTTTTCCCCGGGAGGCTCCGATCACATACAGCTGCCGACGCGTGTCCACAGTACGGTTCCAAAACCACTCATTCCCCGACTGGTAAAGTTCAGCAAGGAACGACCTCCCGATATTGTCGTCAGTCATTCGATCAATGAGGACAAGATCAACGGTTGTGTACAAGCCAGAACCATAAATTGCATAACGTGAAGGGGAAGTTTCATTGACCGCCGACTTTGTCAGTGAAACATTTAACGTAATTTATTTTGGTTCGTATAATATAGGTAAACGTTGGTAATGTTTTAATTCTAATAGTTTTTTATTCACGAGGTATGTAAATTTCATATGTTTTTGTTTTATTTTTTATGGCATATGAAACATAGGGAAAGTAAGCAACGCAAAGTTTTTTTTAGTTGAAAGCAAAAGGGGAATGCGCAGTAGCGCCAAGAAAGTTTTATGCACAGCGGTGCAAAGAAAAAAAAGGGAAATTCGCAACAGCAAATGAATGTAGTTTTTTTTTGTTTTGTTATTGAAATGCAATCTCCAGCAGTGGAAGTGAATGTAAGGAATTTTACATAGTAGTAAATGTAAAAATTTTACACACAAAGCAGTGTAATTTTGTGAAAGAAGAAACAGAGTATCTTTTTGTGGAAGTTCTTGGTGAATCCCTCTGAGAGAGAGGAAGAATTATGTAACAGGAATTTTATTAATGAATAGAAAGTTTTTATGTGTGTTGCTAAAACTCTGTTCTCTGGAGAAATTTTTTTTTGCTTCCCTGTGTTAAGATCCTGTGCAAAACAGAGTATCATTCTCTGTTCAGTAATTGTTTGAAATTACCAGAAATTTCCAACAAGATGTTCCAATGCTTCTTCAGCATTAGGAAACATCATCCTGACACAATCGTAGCACACATGTAGTTTATCTTGTCATCATGTATGAGAGGTCGTTATGCCATTTGTTGGGAGTTGTAGTCTCGATTGTGTTCTATTTCGAGGAGAGAGCAGTTGGCCTCACCTACTGCTTATGAGCTAGCCGAAAGGTTGGTTGAGTAGAATATTGGGTTGTTCAGGAAACAATTCACCAGGGAGGAGCTACTTAGGTTTAGGTGATCATGCAGTAGAAATGAGATGAGGAAGGGACTTTGCTTCATCTGCAAGTGACAGTGGGGACCTGACCACTCATGTTTGAGTGACATTGAGAAGATGACAGAGGTAGAGCAGGTGGAGATTCCTTCTGACCTTCAGGGCAAGGATATTTCTTTGGATGAGTACATGGGTTCATACGAGGATGCCTCCGAGAAGCATGAGTCATGTAGAGTCGTTGATAGCAGGCTTGATTCATATCATGAGCAATCAGTGGACCCTATGGGAGACATTCAAGATGATGAGTCACCAATGGTGACTCAACATGAGTAGCATATGATGGAGCATGAGTCAACTAAGGAGGATGATGTGCGTAGTATGCACGATGAGCCTTCTAAGGAGGGCCAGTTGGAGGTTCATATTGAGCCCGTGATGGTGGAGGATGAGCAACTACCCTTGGGGTCAGCCATTGATGAGGAGCAGACAGATGTACAAAAAGCTAGCAAGGTGGCAGTATTTGCAGACACATGTCTTCAGGAGATGTTGGAGTATGACAGGACGGTTTTGCAGGAGATTGGTGGACTAGAGGAGCATACAATTTCCTATCAGACGAGGGAGGTGGAAGTGCACCCATATTTGGGTCTACCCATTGATGAGGTGAAAATAGATGTAGTGGCAGCCAACAAAGCTGCAACGTTTTCAGGCAGCCGACAAAGCTACAACATTTTCAGGCAGTTGGCAAAGCTGCAACATTTTCAGGAAGTAACCCTCTCCAGGAGTACATAGACATGGCGTGCAACACAATTTGGCGACTCGCACCCATTGTAGGGAGAGAGGTAGGCTTCTCTTAGCAGATGTTGTCGATTGACCAAGTAGAGCAACACGAGTTGAGCATGGACCAACATCAACATAGTAGACTTGTTCCTTACGCAGGAGTCCATGACTTATATTGGCAAGAGATCATGAGTTGGTATCCTATTGATGGAGTATCATTCTTAGTCGGATTGGCAGGAGATCATGAGTTGGTATCCTATTGATGGAGTATAATTCTTAGTCAAGAGCAATGTACTACAAGAGCCCTTAGAGGTGGGGGATAGAACATGCTCCAATGAGCAGCAAAAAGTGGGTTGGCCACTCATCAGTAACTCAGTGCAACATCAATATGGTGAAACTAGCCTTGGGGTATGACAAGGATTGGATTGGAGAGAGGTGATGAGCTGGTACACAGTTGGTGGAGCAACATTTGTAGCCGAAGCTACAACACAACAGGAGCCATGGAGCATTAACGCTCCTTCTTGGTGGCATTAGGATCTAGGTGGATCTATTGGTAGCAAGTTGAGTTAGAGATGGACATGGGATCCAGGTATTGGAGGATCCGGTAATGTTTCGATAACTTGGAGACGTGATGTGGACCAATGGTTTGTATGGGATCTGGGGATTGGGTCTCATTGGTATTGGGCCACAAGATTGGTCCACAGATTTGGATTGCTTGAGGGCAAGCAATCTTAGTGCGAGAGGACTGTGATGTCCCCATGTTTATTCTTCTTCATGGTACAGTCAGGGTGGATTTCCAAGACAGGGGATGGCTAGGTTAGTGGAACAGGTTTATGTCATCAAGGTTCCCAGTGGAGTTTTGAGGAGTTTTTATGGGATTTGATGGCATTCGCTTTGCATATTCCATCATCATCACAATTTTCCTTTCTGTTTTGTTGCATTCCAACAAATTTTAAATAATCATCATTATTGGACATAACCTAATTAATTATGCTCGAGTTGGAACTGGAACGAGAAGATCTACATGATGAGAGTTTTACGTGTGAGTTTGTCATGTCCCTTCCTAAACACATTTGTAACAGGGTGTTTTTAAACATTTTTGCACAATTTTGGCTAAGGAAAAGAACCCAACATTTTCGCCTTAGGGACTTAAGAAGATATTCAACTTTATTTGGTTGGTAGTGGAATGTGGGGGTCACCCATGTGGGAATTCGAACTAGGCCATTTGAATGGCTTGGAGGGAATTCAAACTGCTGGATGGAGGGGCCCACGTGAGGCAAGGAAGGCCCACGAAGATAAAAGTAGGAGAAATCTCTCATTTGGATTCATTCATTCACCTTGCAAATCGAAATTACTTGACTGTTCGCTCTGTTGTTTAGCCGAGTCAACTGGTCATTTAGCCATCAATCTCTCCAGCAAGAGATTCAACCTTACCTTTGGGGGACCTTGAGTGTCCGCCCTAGGAAGGCAGTTCCATCAGCATTTCAAGAGATCTAGGAGTCTTTTACAGAACTACCACTCAGTGACTCGCAAAGAATGTGTATTTTTGAGCCACCAGAAGAATACGCAAGAGGAGCTTGAGCCATAATTGATCAGTCATTTGTCGGGAGAGTTAGGGGATTTGGAAAGAAATAGTAGGCCAGCATTTCTTGAGAGTTTTGGATCCAACAGAGCCAACAACCCATCAATTCTAATTCTTGGGCTTGGGGTTAGTGCAGAGGGTCAGTCCAACATTTTCGTGGGGCTTAGGAGCAGATGCTATAGCCTGGAAGCTCATCCGAGAAGTCAGGGGATTTGCAATAGGGGTTAACCAACATTTTGGGACATTTTCGGGGAGGATTTACAGGCAGAATCCAGTAGGCCAAGTTTGTAGTTGCAACTGAAGTTGGGGTCGAATTTCAAAATTCTAAACCATCTAAATTGCTTTGTGGGTTTTTCTGGGTTTAGGCCAAGGATTTAGGAGCTCTAATCTTATAATTTTATGAGCACAATAAGTGGTGTTTTGAGCCATTGAAAGTTAACAAAAAGGGAAGTTTTATGGGCAACACAATGTAGATTGGTGCAGCAGCTAGGTAGCCATCCATTCAGTCATTTCTCACCTGGGTTTGGTCATGCTTGTCCATTGAGACAATCCTAGTTGCACCACTCTATTATCTATTGTATTTTTCCCTCAAAGAAGTAACAAAATGGCTCGACAGTTCATTATTTCCAACATTTCCATGGGTGCTTAATATATATTTCATTTTTATATTTGTTGAACTAATTGTATGCTTTATATCACTTTTGTTCCTACTAAGGAACATTACAGTGGTATCAGAGTCTAGTTCTTGGCTCATCTATGGGGAGTTTCTCCTATTAGAGAAGGGGACCAACAAAACATCACATACAGAAGGCAAAGGTACCGGAGCAAAGAAAGAGAGTTGGAGATTACTCTAGACACAGAGGACATAGGGAAAGCAGTGGTATAAGAGGACGACATGGTGGAACCCAAGAGCAGGGAAGAGATGGCTTTCAACAATCTCCTGAGGACCTTGAATGACTTAGCCAAGGGCCAGAAAGATATGTTGGTGGAGATAAAGTTGCAGAACAAAGAGAGGACCACTCCTAGAGGGTTTATATTTGGGGAAACTTCTGGAGCCTCCCAACCATTCAATCGCCAATCACCAGTAGCACCATACCCATCGTCTAGTGGGCCAACTCGAGCCACACTACCCTCTTTCATACCAATGGCACAAATAGAACCATCAAGGGGTAAGACCCCATACAGATGGGAGATCATTTTAGAGAGTAGCAATCTATGGACGAAGACTTCATGGAAGCACTCTCTTTTAGAGATTTCTACAATCTCAAGAAGAGTGAGAAGAACAATCACTATGGAGGTCAGGGCACACAGAGCTATGAGCTGCAAAGGACCATAGGGAGGATGTACTTCCCTACTTTTGATGGCACCACCAAGAGCACTGCTAGGGCTTGGGTTGAGAAGATGGAAACCTACTTCTCAACTAGATGATTGAACAGGAAGCCATCAACATGGCCACGCTACACATGGAGGGGGAAGCCCATGACTAGTGGTTTCATTGCTTGTCCACCCTGGGACATGCCAATTTGGCTTCCTATGAGGATTTCACGAAGAGGGTGGTGGAACATTTTGACTAGAGAGATCTGGAGGCCCATTTCATAGAGTTGACCCAACTGCGCCAGACAGGCAACCCGAAATAGTACATCTCAAAGATTCTGCGCGTGTCAGTGATGGTTCGTGATCCATCAGAGGTTAGGAAGGTTTACACCTTCATTGGGGGCTTACGCCCCTGCATGGACTGGTGATGTCACGCATACCCTCCACACCGTAGGAGGCAATTTTGTACACTAGAGATCTACAGGGGGCCATTCCCAAGACTAGAGTGCCTTTCCCTGCACGGACCCCTTTCCCACCAAAAGGACATGAGACTAGACTTCCACCTCAAAGGACCACACAGAGGCGGGGTCAGCGAGATGATGAGACACGAAAGGACCTCAAGAGAAGGAAGTTGTGCTTCACATGCAATAAGCCTTGGGCACTAGGCCATCGGTGCATTGCCAACAGAGCACACTATATTGAGGTATTTTCAGACAATGACCAAGAGGACGAGGTGGAGCAGGAGTATGGGGTGGTAGATGGTGAGAGTTCTGCAAATAGAGGACCACCACCACCACCTCCACAGGGAGGGGAATCCCTTGCCCCAACCAGGGGAGTCTTTGCTTCCTTATGCAGAGTTCCCAAATTCTTAACATTAAGGATCAGAGGCACCATACGGGGTTAGCAAGTGTCAGTCCTAGTTGACAGTGGGGCTACCCACAACTTCATATATGCCCAGTTAGTTCAGAGGAGGGGCCTCACCGCAACTGAGTTTGAGAGATTTTTTAGTCCTAGTACTAGGTGACCACACCATACAATGCACTCAGTATGTGCCTACTTTGACAATAGTTATGGGAAACTACTCGATGACAAACCATTTCTTTG
The DNA here is from genome assembly GCA_000404065.3 of Pinus taeda. Classification (NCBI taxonomy): domain Eukaryota; kingdom Viridiplantae; phylum Streptophyta; class Pinopsida; order Pinales; family Pinaceae; genus Pinus; species Pinus taeda. The sequence continues at coordinate 61,227 of APFE030744468.1, forward strand.
TGGTCGATGTGCCAAACACCAACATGGTGATGGGTGTCCAATGGTTGTACTCCCTTAGGTGAGTCACTATAGATTGGAGGAAGCCAGAGATGGAGTTTATTGGGCTGAATGGAAAACTGGTAGTTCTAAGAGGCATGCAGTCCTATCCACCTCAGACAGTCTCGACCCACAGGAGGGAGGCATATCTGTGACATGGGGACATTGCATGGGCAGTGGAGCTGAGGATTCCAGAGGTTGGGGAACAGGCCCAACAACCACCACCAGACATACAGGCCTTCCTGGATAGATACGCAGTGGTGTTTGGGGACATTCCACCAAGGCAACCACCAAACAGGGGATTCGAGCACACTATTGAGTTGGAGTTGAGTATGCAGGCAGTGATCACCACCCCTTACAAGCATACCAGGGCCTATAAGGATGAGACAAAGAGGGCCATTAAGGAGCTATTAGCATTGGGCCATATCAGGCCAAGTTCTAGTCCCTTAGCTTCTTTAGTAGTACTAGTGAAGAAGAAGGATGGAACCCTACACATGTGCATTGACTACCAGGCCCTCAACTGGAAGACATTGAAGAACTGACACCCCATCCCCCGCATATATGAGTTGATGGATGAGCTTAGAGGAACCAAGTAATTCTCTAAGATCGATCCACGTTTGGGGTACCACCAGATAAGGGTGAGGGATAAGGACATCCCTAATATAGTTTTATGATGCCACTATGGGCACTTCAAGTTCTTGGTCATGCCATTTGGGCTAACCAATGCTCCAACCACTTTCCAGTCATGCATGAACCATGTCTTCCGGGGATAATTGAGGAGGTGTGTGCTGGTTTTCTTCGATGATATCTTGATTTACAACTGGACATGGGAGAAGCATCTCCAGCACCCGGTGAAGGTACTATGCTGGAGGAGAAATAGTTTTATGCCAAACTATTCAAGTGTGAGTTTGGCTTGACACAGATGCTCTACACAGGGCATATCATCAGTGCTAATGGGGCAAAGGTCCATGACCACAAGATGTGATAACACTGAGGGGTTTCTTGGGCATTTGCACCTACTATAGGAAGTTTGCCAAGGGGTTTTCACAGTTGGCAGCAATCTTGACTGATTTGATCAAGAGAGGGGCTTTCACATGGACTGATGGAGCATAGGTTTCCTTTGATCGCCTCAAGGAGGTGATGAGCAGTTGCCCAGTCTTGGCACTTCTAAAATTTTCCCAACCCTTCACCATGGAGTGTGATGCATCCGAGGTGGGAGTTGGAACAGTTCTGTCACAAGATGGGCATCCCATTGCTTTCGAGAGTTGGAAGTTCCTACCACATGAGTTGTCATATTCCATATATGACAAAGAGATGTTGCCCATCATGTATGGATTGGCCAAATTTCGATAGTACTTGGTAGGCGACAAGTTTTGGGTGAAGACTGATCACATTAGTCTTCGTCACTCCATCGGGTAGTAGGGCCTCAATGATAGGCAAAAGAGATGGGTCAGCAAGGTGCAGGCCTATGAATTTGATATAGAGTATGTGCAGGGAAAGCACAATGTGGTGGTCGATGCTCTATCTTGGAGACCAGCCGGTCTATCGCTCAAGAACATCTGCCATGATTGGAAGGCTCAACTATTGGTGGAGTACTCCAAGGACAGGAGGGCATGTGAGATCTTGGAGGGTACCCACATAGAAGAGAGCTACCGGGTGATGGATGAGGTCATATATTACAAGGGGTGCAATTTCCTAGTACCCAACTCACAGTTGAGAGCGAGAGTGCTCAGGAAGCACATAACTCGCCATTATTCGGGCACCAGGGGTTCTGAAAGACATATATGGCAGTGAGGGAGAGATTCACGTGGAAGGGCCTCAAGGGGGACGTGCTGAAGCACGTACATGAGTGTGAGGCATGTCAGTGGAACAAGGGGGAGTTGATTCACCATGTAAGATTGCTACAGCTACTTCCCATCCCCGAGGGGAAATGGAAAAGTATATCTATGGATTTCATCACAAGGCTCCCTATAGTGTAGGGGAAGGACTACATTTATGTAGTGGTCGACAGGTTGACCAAATATGCCCACTTTTTCGCCATCCTACCAGGTACACGGCTACATAGGTTGCAAAATTGTTCTTTCGGGAGATCTTTTGGTTGCACAAGCTCCCTAAGAATATTGTGAGTGACAGGGACAACAAGTTCATGGGAGGTTTTTGGCAAAGATTTTCAAATTGGTTGAGACTAAGCTCACTCCTAGCATGAGCTACCACCCCCAGACAAATGGCCAAACAAAGTGAGTTAATCAGTGGTTGGAGGGGTATTTGAGGAACTACGTGACAGGACAACGGAGGGCTTGGATCCGGTGGATGCATTTGGGCGAGTAAAAATACAACACCACTCACCACATGTCCATTGGTATGACTCCTTTTCATGCTTTGTATGGATATGATGCATTATCTTTTGTTGATGTTGTTTTTGGAGATAGTCAGGCCCTAAAGGCCAAAGATTGGATCCAAGAGAGCCAAGACATTATCAAGGCTCTCAAGGATAACTTGGTGACAACACAAAACCAACAGAAGGTGTACATAGACTGACATAGGACAAAGAGGCATTTTGAGGAGGGGGACTTGGTGTACCTCTAGCTACAGCCTTATAGTTAGTCCACGCTGAAGCAAAAGGGCAACGAGAAGCTAGAACCTCGCTTATATGGGCCATACCAGGTGATAAGACAAGTTGGGGAGGTGGCCTATGAACTAGAGCTACCTCTGGGGAGCAGGATCCATAATGTATTTCATGTTTCATGCCTTAAAAAGGTGTTGGGGCAAAAGGTGACAGCAGCAGCAGAGTTACCCACACTGGATGATGTGGGAAACTTAGTTTTAGAGCTTGAGGCCATCTTGGAGAGGAGGGAGAGGAAACTAAGGAGCAGAACCATCAGGGAGTTCTTGGTGTGCTGGAAGAACTTGTCGGATGAGGATGCCACCTAGGAAGGTGAGCACATTTTGGAGCACCCAAATTTGAGGTTGCTTGAGGGCAAGCAACATTTGGGAGGGGAGGATTGTCATGTCCCTTCCTAAACACATTTGTAGCAGGGCGTTTTTACACATTTTTGCATAATTTTGGCTAAGGAAAAGAACCTAACATCTTCGACTTAGGGACTTAGGAGGAAATTCGACTTTATTTGGTTTCTATTGGAATTTGGGGACCACCCACGTGGGAATTAAAAGTGTTGGATGGAAGGGCCCATATGAGGCAATGCCCACAAAGATAAAATGAGGAGAAATCTCTCATTTGGATTCATTCATTCACCTTTCAAATCAAAATTACTTTATTGTTCGCTCTATTGTTTAGTCAAGTCAACTGGTTGTTTAGCCATGAATCTCTCAAGCGAGAGATTCAAACTTACCTTCGCGGGACCTTGAGTGCCTACCCTAGGAAGGCAGTTCCATCAGCATTTCAAGAGATCTAAGAGTCTGTTACAACACTACCACTCAATCACTCACAAGGAATGCGTATTTCTGGGCCACCAAAAGAATACGTAGGAGTTTGAGCCATAATTGATCAGTCATTTGTCAGGAGAGTTAGGGGATTTGGAGAGAAGCAGTAGGCTGGCATTTCTTGAGAGTTTTGGAGCCAACAGAGCCAACAACCCAACAGTTCAAACTCTTGGTCTTGGGAACAACGCAAAGGGTCAATCCAGTGTTTTCGTGGGGCTTAGGAGCAGGTGCTACAACCCGAAATTTCATCTGGGAAGTTAAGGGATTTGCAGTAGGGTTCAACCCAGCTTTTTGGGACATTTTCCAAGAGGATTTACAGGAAGAATCCAGTAGGCTGAGTTTTGAAGTTGCAACTGAAGTTGGGCTCCTTGGGGATCAAATTTCGAAAGTCTAAACTAGCTAAATTACTTAATGGGTTTTTCTGGGTTTAGGCCAAGGACCAGGAGCTCAAATCTTATAATTTTCTAAGCATGAAAAGTGGTGTTTCCAGCCATTCGAAGTTAACAGAAAGGGTAGTTTTCTGGGCAGCGTAGTGCAAATTGGTGTAGCAGCTGAGGCAACCATCGATTCAACGATTTCTCACGTGTGTTTGGTCATGTTTTTCCATTGAAACAAGCCCAGGTGAACCACTCTATTATCTATTGTATTTGCCCCTCAAAGAAATAATAAAATGGCTCAACAATTCATTATTTCTAGCATTTCCATGGGTGCTTAATATATATTTCGTTTTTATATTTCCTAAACTAATTGTATGGTTTATTTTACTTGTATTCCTACTTAGGAACATTACAGAGCTTCAGTGACCTAAGGAGACATGGTGGCCAATTTACCATTTTCCTGCATTAAAAGGAATATTTTAATTGAAATAAAAGAGGGAAAAGTACTCCATGATTAAAATAATCATAAAATAAAAGGTTCTAGGAGTCCATCAAATCTATAAAAGAAGAGGAGGGGACCATTGGAGGATATCTTGGATTGAGTATTTCTTCTTGAGGAGAGGTTTGAGAACGTGGTTCTCTACTTTAGCAGTAGCCCCAGGACATAAACCCTTGGGTGATTTAGAGAGATTGGGCATGCACCCATCTCCCCTTGTTGAATTCATCCAGAAGTCACATGAGAGCTTAGCAGTAGCAGTTCAATTTAGTTTTGGTGGAAGCCCAAGGAAGCATTGGATCAGATCCTTGAGGTCAGTTCTATCTCAGCTATATCAGTTGTTTTGGCATGTAAAACCCCAGTTTATATATTATAAATAAAGTTGAGATTTCTTCCTACTCATTATTGTTATATGCATGTTCTATGTTGTTAAATTTTACATGGCAATCTTCTGTTTATGAATGAAAGTTTTATCTAAAGAAACTTTGAGTTAGAAGAAGGAAACCCCAAATTTCTCCATTTGGGACATTACATACTCTTCATGATATGTCGGAAGAGGCCATTCATAAATTGCCTTTGTTCTCGAGTACTGATTCAACCACTATTGGAAAGCATTTCTTCAAGGTTACTCATAATAACTAGATATTGTCTTCCTTCACAATATGATCATGAAGATGTCAAGATACTTCTCTTTGCCTTTTCCTTAGAAGGTGATGCTATGGATTGGTTTCGTTATTGTCCTGAGAATTCTTTTGCTTCTTTACAATACATCATCGATACTTTTAAGGATAGACATATGAAACAAGGTGGCTTGCCTTGTGCCCCTAGTACTATGCAAAAGAGTGAAAGTGATCTTGTAAAGAACTCAACTATCAACAATAGATTTCAAGACAATTCCCATGATGAATCCACTTGTACCATTGCAAGATAAATTCATGATAGTGGAGAAGTAGAAATAATTTGCCAAATCAGTGTTGACAATGATAAGCATCTTGTTAAGGAATTGATTCATATGGTTAAAGACATACAATTAAATCAGGCTCAAGTAATCAAGAATACAATTAAATCAGGCCCAATTTATTAAAGATATGGACCTTAACCAAGCAAGATTAATAATTGATCATGCCAGGGAAATTGATTCTATACAGAACAAGTTATTAGATTTAGAGGAAAAGATAATGATCATGGAATTCAACCACTCCAATCAAGTGATAGCCATGGAAGAAAGCCATGATGAAAAATTGTCCATAACGGCATTTTCAGGCAGCATCCCTCTCTAGGAGTACATAGATAGAGCGTGCAACACAATTTGGCGACTCATACCCATTGTAGGGAGAGAGGTAGGGTTCTCTTAGCAGATGTTGTCGATTGACCTGGTAGAGAAACACGAGTTGAGCATGGACCAACATCAACACATTAGACTTGTTCCTTACGCAAGATTCCATGACTTATATTGGCAGGAGATCATGAGTTGGTATCCTATTGATGGAGTATGATTCTTAGTAGAGAGCAGTGTACTACAGGAGCCCTTATAGGTGGGGAATATTACATGCTCCAGTCAGCAGCAGAATGTGGGTTGGCCACTCATTAGTATCTCAACGCAACATCAATATGGTGAGGCTGATCTTGGGGTATGCCAAGGATTGGATTGGTTGAGAATTCTTTCGCTTCTTTACAATAAATCATCGATACTTTTAAGGCAGCATAGTGCAAATTGGTGTAGCAGCTAAGGCAACCATCAATTCAACGATTTCTCACGTGGGATTGGTCATGTTTGTCCATTGAGACAAGCCCAGGGGCACCACTCTATTATCTATTGTATTTGCCCCTCAAAGAAGTAATAAAATGGCTCAACATTTCATTATTTCCAACATTTACATGGGTGCTTAATATATATTTCGTTTTTATATTTGCTGAACTAATTGTATGCGTTATCTCACTTGTATTCCTACTTAGGAACATTACAGAGTTCCAGTGACCTAAGGAGACATGGTGGCCAATTTACCATTTTCCCGCATTAAAAAGAATATTTAAATTGAAATAAAATAGGGAAAATTACTCCATGATTAAAATAATAATAAAATAGAAGGTTCTAGGAGTCCATCAAATCTATAAAAGAAGAGGAGGTGACCCTTGGAGGATATCTTGGATTGGAGATTTCTTCTTGAGAAGAGGTTTGAGAACGTGGTTCTCTACTTTAGCAGTAGCCCCAAGACATAAACCCTCGGGTGATTTAAAGAGATTGGGCAAGCACCCATCTCCCCTTGTTGAATTCATCCAGAATTCACATGAGACCTTAGCAGTGGAAATTCAATTTATTTTCGGTGGAAGCCCAGGGAAGCATTGGAGCAGATTCTTGGGGTCAGCTCTATCTCAACTATATCAGTTGTTTTGGCATGTAAAAGCCCAATTTATATATTATAAATAAAGTTGATATTTATTTATGCTCATTATCGTTATGTGCATGTTCTATGTTGCTAAAGTTTACATGGAAATCCTCTGTTTATGAATGAAAGTTTTATCTGAAGAAATTGTAGAGTTAAAATTTGAAGAAAACCTCGAATTGTTCCATTTGGGACACTACATACTCTTCATGATATGTCAGAAGAGGCCATTCATAAATTGCCTTTGTTCTCAAGTGGTGATTTGGCCACTGTTGGAAAGCATCTCTTCAAGGTTACTCATATAATAACCAGATATTGTCTTCCTTCACAATATGATCATGACGATGTCAAGGTATGTCTCTTTCCCTTTTCCTTAGAAGGTGATGCTATGGATGGGTTTCGTAATTGTCCTAAGAATTCTTTCGCTTCTTTACAATACATCATCGATACTTAAGAATAGATATATGAAACAAGGTGGCTTGCCTTGTGCCCCTAGTACTATGCAAAATAATGAAAGTGATCTTGTAAAGAACTCAACTATCAACAAAAGATTTGAAGACAATTCTCATGATGAATCCACTTGTACCATTGCAAGACAAATCCATGATAGTGGAGAAGAAGAAACAAGTTGCCAAATCAGTGTTGACAACGATAAGCATCTTGTTAAGGAAATTATTCATATGGTTAAAGACATACAATTAAATCAGGCTCAAGTAATCAAGAATACAATTAAATCAGGCCCAACTTATTAAAGATATGGACCTTAACCAAGCAAGATTAATAGTTGATCATGCCAGGGAAATTGATTCTATAGAGAACAAGTTATTAGCTTTAGAAGAAAAGATTACGATCATAGAATTCAGTCACTCCAGTCAAATACTGCCATGGAAGAAAGACATGATGAAAAAATGGCCATAATGGAATTTGATCACAAATAATCAGTTACCTACCATGCAAGAAAATCATAAGAAAGAGATAAACTATATGCAAAATTGCTTCATGAGCATGAAAGCGAAGGAAAATTATGAAGGACATGGAAGTTGGTCAAATATCTCTTCAAAATAGATTATTGGCCATTGAAAAAAAACAAGCACCATGTGTTATAAATATGGAAAAAATGGATACCACAATATGGAAAAAATGGATACCATTGAAAACAGATTAAAGATAATGGAAGTTAATAATTCTAATGAGACGTCCATTATTCATAATGATATGATTGTAATGGAAGCAAAGCATACTCAGGAAATGAAAACTATGGAGGCCAATCATATCACTCTGCAAGACAAATTCATGAAAACAAAGCTCAATCAAGCGAAATTAATAGTAAGGCATGCCAAAGAAATGAGTTCCATACATAAGAGGTTGGAAGAAAAGAAATCATAGGTATATAAGTTTCAGTCGGATCCAGATGATAGATGGTAGAAAATCAAGGAGCTTTCAACAGATCATACCTCTCCCAATCCATTAAAGCAAGTCTCATCTTGTTGTGAATATCTTGAGAAAGTGGTTGACCCCATTAATGAAGATTTAGTTGAGGAAGACATGATTAGCGAATAAATAGAAAATGATGAATAATAGATGCAAAATTAAGAGAGGCACATCACATATATCTTAAATACTTCGTCTGCAAGCTCTCAAGCAGAATGCTCCACATCATCAGCGATACAGCCCGCCACAAACAAAAGCCTGAAGTGAAAAAAAGAAAAAATAAGGAAGTGGTTTGACGCGTTTGATGGTCATGAGCAGCTTGATTTTCAGATAAGACAATCCTACCATATGCAGGATTGGACATGGCACATCCGAAACTCAATATGCACTATATTGAACACATCTGATGCCGCAAGGCATCCTTTCTATTGTATTTCTAACCTTACACCCTATTGTTTCAGCATTTTCACTTTGTAGTTAGATTAAATTATATTTTCATGTCGGTAGAATAGTTAATAAATGAAGAGCTTCTATTTTCATGTGCTTAATGTTATATGATGAATTTTGGATGGACACTACTTACATAATCTTGTGTTTTATTTGGATGGAGATTCTAGATTCTCACATTCCTCCAATGAAGCACCGTGTCCCCGAGTAGAGTGTTGAAGAATCTAGGCCAATTAGAGTTAATGAGATTCTTCTTGCATGATAAATATTTGAGAGGTATTTAACTTCTTTCTTATTAGCATATTCTTTAGTGTGTCTTCTTTAGTTCATCAAATAACTATCAAAACAAAGAGACAAGAACACAAAGTGTTGGCATTCTACCAGGGCCAAAACCTCTCCCTCTTAGAGAGGAAAACCCACACAAACTTCTTATAGAGATTCCAATTGATGAACAACAAGACCATGACCCTTGACTTCTAATGTCACTCTAAGACCAAGACAACAATCCTCTTCTTTGTCATTGTTGAGATCAACATCATCATCGTTGTGTTACGAAGTTCAATTCCATCACTGAGGTTATTGCACCTTCACCTTCATCATGATCATTATTGCTGCCTTTTTGTTAGATCTTCACTAAGCTCTTATCTATGAATTTTTCATAATTTTGTCTTCATCAAATTGAGACCAAGTTCATGACTTCAACCAAATTGTATGCCATGCCAAGTTGCGTTACTATAGGATATATTCATCACAATTGATGATATCATTGAGATCCTTTTTGCCACCCTTAATTCGAGATTGTAACCATGATTATATGCGAGATCACTTAGTGACTACGTTCAAATATTTGCGGCATCACTTAGATCATTCGATGTGTTTATTTTTATTTTTTTTGTGCTCAAAGATCCAATGTATTACTCATTGAAGAACAATGATCTTTGTGTATATTCCGAGAGTGTCTAGCTCCATCCACTTAAGTGACTGCAATTTTATGTGACTATGTTGGAGAGGACGTGACTGTAATTGCATTGAGATTGTGATCACAGGCATAGAGTATCATTCTCCTTCACCGAGACAGCATATCATTCTTCCTTACCGAGACAACGTATCGTTCTTCTTTACCGAGACAGAGAATTCACCAAGCATTGAGACAGAGCATTCATCATGATAGTGAGATTATAGTCACGTTGTTATACTTCAGTGTGTCGACATTCTCTGAGGAGTTCAATCTTCTTTCTTTCAACGCTGATCTTTAGTCTTATATATATAGTGATCATGTCTTCCATATCAAGCAGACATTACAATAGATTGTTGTGACCCCAATTTTGAGCCAACTTGACATTTGTAAGTGCTTCGAGGTCGACATGACTGTCTTTCTCATTGTTTGGTTGGCAGACTTCCTTTTTATAGGATTGTGCTTGTCTTGGAGGGCTACTGGACACTAGGTTGACCCATATTCATTACATACATGCTCAAGAAGAGCTCTTTAACATGATCTTGACTCTTTGATTTTTCTAGACCCTATGGAATGAACAAGAAACTCATTCATATAAGTTACAAAAATAATATTTCTTTTTCTTGATAGGTACATAAATCAAAATTAAATTTACAAATACCGAACCTAGTCACACTTTTCTTCAACGTAGAGACATATGTTGACCACTCTGTGTCAACAACCCCATAGTAATACACCCCTTTTTTTGTAAAAGGAATCCATCATGTTCGAGTGTACGTGCCATTCAGACTTCATCATCAATCGACAGTTTTATGAATATGTCAGCCCATTCTGCATATGCAAATTGTAAATAATCTCAATATGATCGTGTCTATATGTAACAGCCTATGGTTTTGGTCATGATCTCCATTCTAGGAGGTTTTTTGTCTCAATAATTCATCTGTCTCTTGACACAAATGATCAGCATAATTTTTCCCTCCACTCTTACCCCAAAGCTAGAGTGGATTTTGTCGCTAAGATCTTAGGTGATTCCTAGTGTTTTAGATCGAGTATATGTAAAAATAATTTGGGAATAATATTAGCTAATTGGCTAGATTATTTTATTACAAATCACTTGGTCTACTGAATTATATTATGTCGCAAAAATGAGTATTTTTTTAGGGTCTATAACAAATGGGTTTTCCCCCTTCATGTATTAAAATGTAAAGTTTTGATGTAAAAAAATTTAGTGGATGGTCCCTCGTAATTAAACACCATGGCTAACTATTAGAGGGTAGAAAAAATAATTAATCCCCTCATAAGTCAATTAATTAAAAAAATTTGGCCAAATTAAATTAAAAATCCTAAGCCAGAAATTTAATTAATTTTATGTCCTAGGTAAATTTAAATTCTCTAAAAGAAAAATTCGTGGGTCTTAAAAAAATAAATTTTTAAAAGTTCCAGGCCAGGGGAATATTGAAAATTTTAAGAAATCTTGGACCCTTTATTTATGTCAAAATCAATATTTTGAAGTAATTAACCCAAAATTATTATTTTAGTTAATTAAAAAGGAATTAAATGAAAATTCGAATTCCTCAAAAAATAAATAATTTCAATAGAGGAAATTAAAATATAATTAAATATTTTTCAACAGTCGAGATTACTTTGACGGGGATCAAGAAAACTAGCCGTTGGAGAATTTATTTATAAATTAGAGGTCGGTGTCAATCTATTTTTCATCAAATCTTTGAATCGTGTACTAAGCTCTCAAGCTCTCTTGTATATTTTCTGGAATTAATGCCAAAGTCTTTGGAGTTTCAAATTGCGGTGTTGTTCTTCTTCATGAATCTATGGTAACATCGTTTTAATTTCTGCAAATATTATTTGAAAATTGCAAATCACGAATTCTCTTAGAATAATCTAAATACAAGTATCTTATTTATTTTGTTGAATCCAGGGTAACATTTTAAATTTTGATTAAATTGGCAAGTATCTCTATTTCTTCATAATTTTATTGTTATTATATTTCTCTACTTGGTTTGATGGTTGATCTAGTGTTTGCAGAAGATCTCTAAGGTTTTCATTGAGCATTTGGGGATAGTCCTCAGTTGGATCAGCCAACTCTCAACATATATTTTCTAAAGAGCCTACTTCATGCTAACTTCAAGATTTATCTAAAGATTAAATTTTTATGCATGAAGTTTTTGGGCTAGTACCTCTCTAAAAAAAAAAAAACTTTTAAATATTTTGTGGAAAATTTGATAGATCTAGCTAAGAAGAGTTTTAACTATTCAAATCTGGGAGCGTAGTTAGACTCATACTCCTCAGATCTAACAGATCTGGAAATCTTATGCACAGATCTGTAGATATTTTGTATAGATCTCAAGATTTTCTAACTTGGGTTCTAAGGTTTTGTTTAGTTTTTGTATATATTGGATTTGGGTGTTTTTGGTTTTTGTTTTACAACTATAGCTCTGAAATAAGAAAAGGATTTGAAGCTAGCTCTAGACCCTAGAGGGAAAGATCTGGCCTTTAGCGATTTGTCCAATAAATTATTCAGAATGGACATTCAAAATTTTGATTAAGGATCTCCATAAAAAAATTTTAAAAAAATTGAAAGGTAAAAAAGGTGAAATTTTTGGGTTTTAGGCCTTAGGGGCAACGCTCCTTGACTGCGTCCTCCTTCTTCTAGGCCTTACAGCCTACATCCCTCTCCCCCTACCTTCTTCCTCCTCCTTTTTCTTCCTCACTTCCTTCCCTTTTCTTCCTCTCCTCCCTCCTTTATTTTCCTCCCAGCCAGACTCTTATTCCCTTATCTTTCCTTTTCCTAACAGGTCACAGCCTTTTCCTAAGGTTGCAAGCCTTATTCCCTCAGGCCTTGCCTGCGGTAGGCCTTTCCTCGCTTCCCTACACCTTTATCTCTCTCCTAATCTGCTCCAGCTCCTTATCTCCCTAAGTTGCAAACCTTTCCACCTATCCTACAACCCTATGTTGCCTCTTGACTAGCCTACTATCTTATTTCCCTAGCTACTAGCCTAACGCTACTCATAAACCTGTTACACAACCCTTTCCTAAGTTTGCTAACCTTTAAGGCAACCCCTAAAATCCTTGCTTACCTTTATTCCTCCACACCTAAACACTCTCTATACCCTGCTACCTATCCACTGCCCTATTTCCTTAAGGTTGCAGCCCTGTCAGCCCTACGCAGCCTCTTCTTTACCTTCCTAACTCTTTGCCCTCACCTACAACAATATTTATCCTTGTTAGCCCTATTTCATTTCAATACTACAACAACCTTCTCCAAGCCACCTCTTGCTATCCTCTCCTACCTCATCTCCACCAAAGCAATAATAAAAATCATAGTTCTTACCTTCTGGTTGATAACATTTTTCATTTATTGATGATCTAGAGTATTTGAGGACTATTTATGGAAGAAATGCACTCATTGATTTTCTTATGTTTTGAGGACTAAATTCAATATATAGACTTGACCTCAAGCTATTAAAATTTTGATATCATTCTTGCATAGGTCTGATTTACATTTATGTGCAGTGACTAATCTCATCCGGGCAGCAAGTAGTATTACAGTGAAAGGGCAAGTAGTATTGGTTGCTGCCATGCTTAATTGATATATATTTTATTACATTATTGAATCACTGTTATCAATCTTGGTCAAATTTTAACTTGTATTATATCATCCAAGTGAGAGCATCATCATGAATAAAATTGACCATCATTAACATTGCATTCAAATTTAAGGTTCATCATAACAATGACTGCATTGTTTATTTGGGCATAAGTTATTAGGCTTGTTTCATGACTGTTGTATCTCTTTTAAGAATCCATTATCTTTAAAAAAGTCTTTTGAGTGAGTGCTCATCTTGTTCATAAGTATTAAAGCTCGGATATGATTCTGTTGCAAATTGATCTATTAGCTATGATGGTTCATTTCATTGCAAAGGCATTTAAAGAAGCAGATTGATAATTTTTTGGACCATTGACCGTGGTTAAAGATATTTCTAATTTGATTATCTCATATCCATTTTCTAGTTGCATCATACAACTCATCTTCATTATACTAACATCTCTTCGCAACATTGTTATATTGTAGTTTGATATCATTTCTTAGCAAGTACATCTATTTTTCATTGAGTATTGTTGTCTAAAGGCACTGGTCTATCATTTATATCTTGTGGTTTTCCTAATAATGTTTGATTTAATATATCTTAACATTGCTCATATCGTTAATACTTGCCTTAACTAATAAAAAATTTGCATCATTAACACATTTCCTTGCCATAGATCTCTTAGGCCTTATGGTTCCATAGGTCTCCCATCATCCATCCACCTACAGGGACTACCCCCCTTGATTGAGCTAGGAGAGAGTCTAAACAGAGTGAGTAGGAATCAGAGTGAAAACCCCTACTTTGAGGGTTGTCGCGGTGCCTAGACACTTTGCGCGACAACAAGCCCAATGGGGTCTTCAACTTATGACAATGACTCTGTTGACTTCTTGACTTGGGACAAACCCTTGAAGCACTCAATGTGTGTTTGACCTCTAAAATAAGACCTTGAGCATGAAACCCATTCTCCAAAAATAATAATAATTATTTTTTCTTTCATTTTACAATATACAAGAATCAAAAGCATATTTAGTATATATGAAGACCGAACCTAGTTACACATTTTTCAACGCTCCATCTTAATTAGGGAGGTCTTCATAAATGGTATATGGACATTCTCAATATGAAGAGATCTCATAAGAAGAGTTAGCTTGGTAACCCATCTATTTAGCATCATAACAACCAACATTGTCATATATCAAGGCCTTGACTAAAAACTCTATCTGTCCACAAGATCAGAGTATGATGCCGGCGAGACCAATGATTTATAGGCACCATCATCATTGCCTCTCAAGGCACATACCCCACCCGGGTGTTCATAGAGCATGTCCTTCCTTGGAATAATCTTATCTTGGATAGTTAGTCCTCAAAGAATATCAGTCCTCAACTACTATTATCTTGGATTCCCTACCTCATCCTCAAAGAGTATCGGATGCTAGATGCTTACCCAATCCTCCATTCTGTCTTCCCAAGTGAAGACAAGAATAATGTGCCTATCTCTCCCTCTCAACCAAGGAGGATATATCAACCAAACCAAGCTTGTCTCTCAAATACACAGGCTTCTTATTAGGAAGAGATTTTGTCAATATGTCAACTATTTTCTCATCAATGGAGATATATTGTAGCTACAGCACACCATCTTGTACTAGCTTCCGAATGTAATGCTACTTGTTCATATGCTTTGTATTTCCATGAAACACTGGGCCTTCAAACAATCTTACACTTACCCAATCCTCCATTATGTCTTCCCAAGTGAAGACAAGAATAATGTGCCTATCTCTCCCTCTCAACCAGGGAGGATATATCAACCAAACCAAGATTGTCTCCCAAATACATAGGGTTCTCACTAGGAAGAGATTTTGTCAATATGTTAGCTACTTGCTCATGAGTGGAGATATATTGTACCTGTAGCACACCATCTTGTACTAGCTTCCGAATGTAGTGATACCCGTTGTTTATATGTTGTCTTTCCATGAAACACTAGGTCTTCAAACAATCTTACACAACTGGTGTTATCAAAATGTATCACTGTAGGGTCCACTGGTCCTTCAAATAAGTTGGACAACGACTTCCTCAACCAAACAGTTTCTTTGCTTACTTCAAAGGATGTAATATATTCAGCCTCAACACTACTCAAAGCAATTGTATCTTGCTTTGTACTCATCCATGAGATGATGGAGGATCCCAAGGTGAAACATCCTTTTGTAGTGCTCCTTCCACCCCACTCACTACCTCCCAAGTTGGAATTTGTATATCCAATTAAGTAGACATCATTCCTCCTATCATATTTCAGGCAGTAGTGGATTGTTCCTTGCAGATATCTCAGTATATGCTTGGCTGCTATCCAATGATCATGCTTCGGCTCCACTTGGAACTAACTGAGAACATTCTCTACAAAACATATGTCAATCGAGTATTCACCAAGTACATTAGTGAGCCAATCAATTGTCTATACCTAGCTGGATCCATTGGGATAGATTTGGAACTCCTTAGTCTTCTCAAGTTTGTGATCATTGGGGTTGTCATTGGTTTATAATCCATCATGTCAAAACACCTCAACATCTCAATCACATACTTACCTTGACCTAGATAGATCTCATCAGGTCCTTGCTAGACTTCTAGTACCAAATAATAGTGCATCAGCCCAAGATCCTTCATATCGAATTTTGTTTCTAGTTTCTTCTTGCATTCTTTGGTTTGACCTTCCACGCCTGTCAAGAGAAGATCAACCACATACAAGAGAATGATTACAGGCTCATCCTTTACAACCTTGAAATAAAGGTTTGAATCAACAAAACTTTTTGTGAAGCCCAATCTTTGAAGGCATGCATCCATCCTTACATACCATGCCCTCATTACCTGCTTAAGGCCATATAATGCCTTCAACCTACAAACATATGCCTCTCTATCTTTGATGTCAAATCACAAGGGTTGCTCTGTATAGACTTCCTCATCAATTGCGCCATTCAGGAATGCAATCTTAACATTCATTTGATTTATATCCATCCCATCAGTGTTGCCAAAGTGACCAATGATCGAATAGTTGTATACATTGTTATTGGAGAAAATGTCTCTTCATAATCGATGCCCATGGCAATAATCCCATGGCCACAAATCTTGCCTTATACTTGTCAATACTTCCATTTGTCACATGTTTAATCTTGTACAACCACTTGGAAGTTACCACAGACTTGTCTTCGGGCCTAGGTACAATCTCAACCTTAAACTACAGAACATACATAAATAAATAAATAATTTAAATACATAACCATAACATGCCTTGATAAATGGACCCTACAGTGAGAATGTAGGAATTATTCATGTTCCAATAAATTAAAACCGTAAGCACTAGACAACACTCATATGGTTTTTGTATGTTCATTACACCTCACAGTTAGAATTGTGTATGTGGTGGATAGCAATTAATGTTCACATGGCCCCTAGCGGGGTAGCTGTCCGTGACTCGACCTTGGTTAACTGGGCTTTGTACATTGGATCCCGTGGCATGCTGGTAGCTGAGATTACTGCATCCACTAGTTGGTAACGATCATGGGTAACACTTGTATCATTTCACGTCATTCGATCACTACTATTGGGGTCATTGATGAGCCCCAAATTGGGTAACTTATTGGGCTCATTTTACCTAATTGTCCTTGTTCAATCCTCCATTTTTCATAGATTATGCATTTTTTTTAGTATGTTTATGTCATTTGAACGAATAAGGGTGGTCACTCTACTTAGGAGGCTAATACGTGGTTAATTCAGGTTTTTTGGACAAACGTTGGAGCAAAACCGAGCAATCATGGGCTAGGTGACAGCCAAGCTTGAGGTGAGGATTCGTAGGGGGTTGTATCTGACATTAAATGGCCCTTCCTCGGGTTCTCCACCCTCAACTCCGAGCTCACAGGCCACCAAAACAGATCCTAAAGGTAGCCAAGCAAATTTTGGAAAAGGGACTGTCTACTAGCAGTTGGGACAGCCAAGTCCCTTGAATTTAGGAGGCCTGCTAGGCCCCTCGTGATGTATAAATAAGAAGGCCTCAACCTTCATAGTTTATTTTTGGAAACCATTGCATTTTTTTGCACTATAATGTTGTCACTTTCAGCTCGTTTTCTTGTAGCCATTGTGGCATAACTTTCGGTTGATGACTATTTTTTGATAATGACAAGTAGTCCTATTTTGTATCAGCTCTGAGTTCTTTATAGGAGCCGTAGCTCTTAGGGTTGGGCCCAACCTGAGAGCCAAGGCCTCCTTTATGTACTGTTATATTTCCTTTATGAGTCATTGTTTCTCCTTTTATTCATTTGCAAACTTATTTTTGTTAGGCAGATTAAATTGTGTTGATTAACTAGGTCACTGTTTATGGTTAGAAAGGCTTCTGATGTTTATATTAGGTTGGTAGGATATCAACAGGGAAAAAGCTCCACAAAGAGGCCAACAAGAACCTTTGGTTTCACCTCTCCCTCATAGGATTAGGGGCTGGGATCAAAGTAACCTTGCTGTCCCAAACAAAAACACTATTTTTGCTTTGCCATGCAATCACTAGTGTACGGTTTTCGTTTGCAGAAGTTGGTTACATGTTCAGATCTTTGAAATGTTTCATTACATAGTTAATATATATGGTTCCCTTGCAAATAAATTTGTTGTTCATTCACTTTACTATTAGCTAGATCAAATTAGGTTGGTATAACTAGGACTTTGATTACTTGTAAGTCTTTATTGGTTCAGTTGGAAATACACAGTGCAAAGCACCTCTACCACGTCCTCATCCACCCAAAATTCATCAGAACCATCTGTTCCATCTCCTAACTGGGTTTCTCGTCTCACATTTGTCATCTTGCCCACGTAGCCCAACTTTTTTGTGCAACCATTGTTTCAGCCTTCTTTGAGCAAATTCAGCCATCTACACTTTCTTCCAACTCCATCCATCAATCCCTGGGCCACTTCAGACCCATATCCTACCTCCATACCCATTCCTTCATTTGTCCTCACTCATCCACCCTCCAAAATACCATTTCTAAACATCCTGTAGAAATTTACGAACATCCTGTAGAAATTCCTGAACATCCTATAGAACCCCTGCAGACTTCCTGTAGAAGCTCGCAAATGAGGTTTCTGGATAGCCAAACTTTGTGAAACTCTCTGGAAGGGTGTTAGGGACTCCTTAGGCCCTTTCTGAACCTTCCCGACCTCTTCCAAGAATTTCTCCTCATTGATCCACCCCTACATAGTCAAGAACAGTGAAAGCCTATGCATGATAAAACTGACGACTTATTAAAAAATTTAAAAAAAATGTTTTCATTAGATAGAGGTGGCCTAGATACATGTATTTTACCTTCCTAGAAGCAATGGCATCTCTTTCAGTAGCTTGCATTCTCTTCTTTTCATCAGTAGGACTAGCTGGTAGAATTAGGGTTTGCTAGGGTTTGCGCTTTCCTTCAGTTTCTCAATTTCTTTTCACAAGCAGATTAGCTTCCTTCGAGATTAGCTCCCATCCATCAATTAATAAGATTCTTCTCAAAGCTCATAGAAGTTGGCTTGAGCCCCTAGCAGACTTGTGCCAGCTGATCAAGTGACAGTTGCGACAAGAGCTAGTACTTGTGCATACAGAACAGTCGCTTTGTTACGAACTACGGGTTGATAAAAGTGAAGAAGGGAGTCCCAGGAGTTGCAGCATTATTGCTGCAATACTAGAGCTCACCAGTCTTTTTGGCGCCGTTGCCAGGGAAGCGTCAGTATTGGTGATTGTTACTTTTCTTCTATTTTCCACTACAACCTTCTGCCAAGTAGTTTATTTCATTTCCATTATACAATTTCGTTTCTGCAAAAGTAGATTAACATTTCCCGCTTTCATAGAATAGCATTTCAATTCCGCAATTTCATTTATGCAAGCGTAGATTAGAATTTCAATTCCGCAAGCGTAGCCTAGCATTTCATTCCTACAATTTCATTTGAGAAAAATAGATTAGTCCTTTCCTGTTTTCATTTCCATTCCACATTTTCATTTCAGCAAGATAGTTAGTCGCAGTTCAATCTATTTTAGTTTTGCAGGTACCAGCAGAAAAAGAAAAAGCAACCAAAAGTCTTTCCATTTCATGCCTTGTAGGAATAGAGATAAAACCGGCAAATTCTTACCCAACACCCCCACCACATCACTGAGTCAACCTTCTCTCTTCTCTGGTGACAGTGAGCCAAAAGAACCTATAGGTGAACCTCTCAAGATATACGAAGATCCTATAATAGAAGAAGAGTTAGAGAACGTTCCATCTGAAGCCATGGCTGAAAACCGAACGATAGAAGAGAAGATGACAGAATAGAAGGTGCCTTTCCCATCCGAGAGACCAATGGAGACATGAAAATGAAAAACATAAGTCCCTCAGCTTTACCTCACTTCCATGGATTGACTAATGAGGACCCTGATACCTTCCTGTTTGAGTTTGTTGTCCTTTGTCGAACTTACGACTATGTTGAGGATGAGCAAAAGTTGAAACTCTTTCCCTCTACCCTCAAGGATGCAGCATTACGCTGGTTCATGGGGTTACCTGGAAACAGTATCACCACTTGGGCTCAGATGCAGCAAGCTTTCAATACCAAATACCGAGACTACTGTAGGTCCAAGGAAACAAGGGAGAAATCTTTCGGATGACCATGGGAAGTGATGAGTCTTTAGAAGATTACGAGAAAAGGTTCCAACTTAGTTATAAACGGGCCATGTGCACACTTGACCCAGAATCTCTGAAGCTGGTTCTGCTCCGAGGAGTCCCTGAAGACCTTCTAGACATCCTTCACATGCTGGCTGGAGGGGACATCTACCAACTACGTTAGTGTTTAGAAACCATTCTAGGGCGGCCCGGAAGATAGGTAGGGGGAATCCACTTTCAGATAGTACCACCTTCTCCAAGCATGAGTTTTCTAATCAGATGGAAGACTTCAAAAGTGAGATGAGACAGACTATTGCCATGCAACTTGATACCTTCCGAATTTAGCAAAAGAAAGAGGAAGCTGAGAGGGCTTTGGCCATTTTTTGTCCTAGATGCATGAGGAAGCACCCTAAGAATGAGTGTCCATTGCACTAAGTAGAGGTATGTTTCGTTTGTGAGGAAGACCACCCAACCAACCAATGCCCTACCTTGCCTAGATTTAAAGCCATGTACCTAGTGACTGAGGCGGCTACTGAACCTCTCTACTTCCTCAACCAAAGGAGGCCACATGGGCCCAAACCTTACCATTAAGGGATGCTAGGGACATCCCAAGCTTATTATAACCCCAACCAATCCGCTCATATACCTTCTTGGGGCCCCCCTACTCATCCTTCCTGGTCCGCACCTCCTCCGTGGTCTTATCCATCTCCATACCATACTCAACCTACTTCTCATTCGTTTCACTCACATGCCCAGCCACAACCTCAGTGGAATGCACCTCAACCGGGGTGGAGGCCTCAATACAACCCTCCTCCCACCATTTTGCCTCCACCACCGGCTCAACCACAACCATTACCTCCTGCTCCTCCAAGACAACCCCAGATGCCTGCTCAACCGAACCCGAACCCAAATAACAGACAGGCCCAGCAGGTATATACTGGGGAGACAACATGCCCTACCTATCTTGTGGAGATCCAGGAGATCAACCTGTGATCTGGGAAGGTCCTTCCAGAGCGCCAACCTCCTCCCCTAGAGTAGGAGGAAGAGAAACAGGAAAGTGAACCCAAAGCCATTCCACCCTTTCCTGAGCGACTAACAGTAACCACGCAACCCAACCCAGAGGAGACTGAGCTTCTGGGAGAACTCAAGTAGTTGTGTGTGAAAATACCACTTCTCCAGGCCATAAAAGATGTACCAATATACAACAAATTGATTAAAAAGAAGTTTTTCAGGCACCTAGGCAGGCGAAAGAGAGATGCCTCAACTATCAATGTCATAGGACAACTGTCCGATCTTATGTTGGGGAAAGTAATCTGTCCAAAGTATTTGGACCTTGGGAGTCCTATAGTTGATGTTCACATCAATGGCACCATCATCCCCCACACCTTGATTGATCTAGGGGCTTCCATTAATGTGATGACCAGGGACACCATGCTTAAACTCAACCTTCAGAGTTTCTTAAGGAAGACCTCGACATTACTGCAGTTGGCAGACTGCTCCACCGTGACTCCTGCAGGGCTTGTGAAAGATGTTCTGGTCTCTATTGACTCTTGGGAGTACCCTGCGAACTTCTTGGTCCTTCAGCCAAAGGAAAAACTCACTGGATATCCCCTCATTTTGGGAAGGCCTTGGCTAGCTACTGTGGATGCTTACATCAGCTGTAGAGCAGGAAGCATGACCATCAAGAATGGGCCTATGTCCAAACAGCTGGTCCTATACCCTCCTGCCCAACCTCTACTAGAACATGAATTACCCCTCTAGTTGGAAGAAGGAGATGAGGACGAGGTCTACTCTGCACCATTATGCACAGTGGGGGCCACCAGGGGAGGTCCTCAAATCGAGGATGATTTGATTGAGAACTTAATCCAAAATCCTCCTCACGGTGCACTGTCCTTAGAAGAGTTGGTGGAAGATACCCAAGCCAGTGCTTTAGTGGACCTCTGTGTGACTGATCCGACCTCTCCCAGAGTTAAGAATGTGGAGTTTGGCCCTGAAAGAACTTTAAAGATTAGCTTCTCTCTCTCTCCCTCTCAGGAAAAAGAGTTATGTAGCCTCTTGAACCGCCATTTGGAAGCCTTTGCCTGGAGCTATAAGGAAATGAAAGGAATCCATCCTTCAGTCTGTAACCATCATATTTACATTAAAGAGGTCTGTAAACTAGTCAGGCAGCCTCAGAGAAGAATGAATCCAGCCCTTAAGGACATCGTTAAAGAAGAATTGCAAAAATTGTTGGATGCAGGATTCATCTACCCCATCTCGGACAACGAATGGGTTTCCCCTCTGGTGTTGGTACCCAAGAAAAATGGGAAGTGGAAAATATGTGTAGATTACAGAGAACTGAACAACGCCACCAAGAAAGACCACTTCCATTTTTCCTTCATAGATCAAGTTTTGGATGGATTGGTAGGAAAGAAGTTTTTCTCTTTCCTAGATGGGTTCAGCGGGTATAATCAGATCCAAATCAGCCCGACGGACCAAGATAATACCACCTTCACTTGTCCATGGGGTACCTTTGTCTACCGAGTCCTTCCCTTTGGGTTATGCAATGCTCCTGCCACTTTCCAGAGAGCTGTATTGAGCATCTTTGCTGAGCTGGTTCATGATTCGGTGGAAATCTATATGGATGACTTTACTCCTTACAGGTCTAGCTTCCAAGAAGCCTTGTCCAACCTGGGAAAAGTTTTAAGCAAATGCATTGAGATGAACCTGTCCCTCAGTCCTGAAAAATGTGAATTCCTGATGACTAAAGGGACCGTGTTAGGTCATACCATTTCTCGTCAAGGATTACAGGTGGATCCTAACAAAATTGCTATCATAAAAAAGGTTCCACCTCCTCAGAAGGTAAGAGATGTTTGAAGTTTCCTAGGCTTAGTGGGATATTATAGAAGATTCATTAAAGACTTCAGTAAACTAGCCTCACCATTGTTTGGCCTCTTAGGAAAAGATGTCGAGTTTAAATGGACTGACGACTGTCAAGGGGCTCTGAATGTGTTGAAAGATAAGTTAGTGTCCGCCCCAATTTTGAGAGGCCCAAACTAGGCCCTACCTTTCCACATCCACAGTGATGCCTCGAACAAAGCCATAGAGGCAGCCTTACGACAAGTTGAGGAGAAACTTCCATATGCCATATACTTTTTCAGCAAAAACCTGTCCAAGGCAGAAATGAACTATACTGTAACTGAGAAAGAGTTCCTGGTCATGGTCCATTCCCTGAACAAGTTCTGACACTAGATCACTGGCTATCAAACATTTGTACATATTTATCATGCTGAAATTAGATATTTAATGAATAATCCTGATGTAAATGCTCGTATCATTAGATGGTTACTTTTGTTGCAGCAGTTTGATTTGACTATCGTTAACAAACCGGGCAAACAAAATGTTGTTGTTGACTTCTTGTCTAGATTGGAATTGCCTATAGGTGAAGAAGGAACAGTGGATGACCAGATGCCAGATGAACATCTGTTTGCTATCTCAGTACTCTCTCCGTGGTTTGCTGATATAGAAAACTACTTGGTCTCAGCACAGTTCCCTCCGCATCTATCCTCAAAGGAGAAGAGCAGAATCGTGAGGAAGAGTGCCCCATTCACTTGGATCGGGGGCAACCTGTTCAAACTTGGCCCAGATCAGATCGTGAGGCGTTGTGTTAGGGACGAGGAAGTCTTTGACATCCTCCTAACCTGTCACGATGGACCCTGTGGAGGCCACTTTGCAGCAAATAAGATTGCCTTCAAAATTCTACAGGCAGGTTACTACTGGCCCACTCTTCATCAAGATGTCAGAAGATACATCAGCCAATGTGACCGATGCCAGAGGATGGGGAAACCGACTCCAAGGGATGAAATGCCTCTCCAACCTCAAGTGACCCTTAAGCCATTTGAGAAGTGGGGCATGGATTTTGTGGGTCCTGTCAACCCTCCTTCGAGGCAAAGGTCTTACATCATTGTGTGCACCGATTACCTGACAAAGTGGGCAGAAACAAAGGCAATCAAAGCAGCGATAGAAGAAAAGGTGGCTGAGTTTTTAAGAGAAAACATCTTCTAAAAATTTGGCTACCCAAGAGAGTTAGTCACTGATCAAGGAAGCCAGTTCACCTCCAACTTAATTGAAGACTTGCCCGCTCATCACAAGATCAAGCAGAGGACTTCCACCCCATATCATCCTCAAGCAAATGGGCAGGTGGAAGTCACTAATAGAGCATTAGAAGGGATTTTGACTAAGGTGGTGAGCAGCATCAGAAAGGATTGGGAAGATTGCCTGGTTGAGGCCGCTTGGGCCTACAACACCACTTGGAAGACCACAACCAATTTCACACCTTATGAGCTGGTCTACGGGAAGAGAGCTCTGTTGTCAATAGAGTTCGAGTACAACACATTGAGGATGGCAGCTCAGCTAGACCTAGATCTCAGCCATGCTCAACGTGAAAGGTTATTGTAGCTGAATGGGTTAGATGAACACCAAATGCAGGCCCTCCTCCACTTGGAAGTGGTTCAACTTCAAAGGAAGATATGGCATGACTGACACCTTAATGAAAAACAATTCCAGCTGAGAGATTGGGCGCTATTGTATGACTCCAGACATAAGGATTTCAAAGGGAAGTTGAGGAAAAGATGGCTAGGACCATATACAGTGGAGAAGTGCAATGAAAATGGTTCCATCCTTATCCAGACCATTGATGAAGAATCCATCCCCATGCTCGACTGAAGATCTACAGGAAACCCCTTTCGAGGTAATAGTTCATTGAAACTGTGGAAAAATCAGTGCTGGTAATAGAGAAGGGTTCTGCCTCTGTTCCGGCCACACCTTGATCATCATCAAAAAAAAAGGGGGAATAAAAAGGTCCCTGGACGAAAACCTCTCTGAGGTGCCCAGGGCAGGAAGCAAGGGTGAAAACCTCATGGAGGCGCCACTACTGTTCTGCATTTCTTCAGGAAACATCCTCTAGAGCCTTTGGGCAAGCCAGAATCGATTCTGGAGAGGGATTTGAAGCTTGAAATCTGTTGATGGGGCATGCAACCACTCTTTTATTCCATCCTCCACTTGTTTCATCTCCTTCCACCACCATTGCAACAATCTGGTTGAATATTCCTGCACAATCATACAAGAGTTTTGTTTCCTCAGATTAATTTTTTTTTCCAAGTGACAATTCAAGCATGCAGAGGCTCGCACACTTTACCTGTCAAGGCTCCATCAGGACCCTTCATCCGTGAACGCAACCCTGATCGTTTCAACATGCATTCCAGGAGGAGAAGAGGCTATAGGATGTCCTACAGGAATCTAGTAGAAGCTGATCCAGCTGGAGCACATACTATGGAGACACCTGCAGATCAAATCAAACGAAGCCGGCGCATGCAACATTTACCACCAGAGGGTCGGGTCCTGAAGTCTTGTATCCAGCATCAGCCAATGAAAAAGGAGCTCCAGCGCCCATGCACGAAGCAATAACAAGCAAATCCAACATTCCACGTCCCGAAGCCTGCAAAACACGTCCACGGCCACACAGGTAAGTGTCTAACCTTTTTCGTCGAATTGCATGAACTATATTCTAAAATTTGCATGACTGTGAAATGTGCAGATTGAACAAGTTTGGTGGCCAGTCAACTGGCCACCCACAGCCATTCGGATGGCCTCGTGGGATCCGAACGAGCTCAGTTAGCCAAAGAGATGGGCAGTTGACACATGGGAAGTTTCCAGTCGGGGAGAATCGACAGTGTGACAAAAATGGCAGTGGTGAATGACTGAAGGAAGGATTTGGCAGTTAGAGACACGACGAAGAATGATGGCTGTGACGTTGGCTAATGGATCGGCCTGGACAGATCATTCTCATGCCATGAATTGCGCAGTAATTCAAATTGCTCGTTCGAATAACTCACTCTGAACCACTGTCACTCACACTTGCAACCGTTTTTGCAGCAGAGTACGCGTCCTCCTCCTCTGTAGTTTGTTAGCCCGAGCTTCTCAGCCTGTTCCAACATCCTTCTGTGTCTCAGACTTGTCCAGAAGCACCATGACGTCCTCCAGAAGCCGGAAAAAATTTCTGTAGGAAGGAGCGCTACAGGAACCCAGCATAACAGAGAAACCTGGACTATCTATGTCGAGGTTGGCAATTCTTAGAGAGGTAGGCCCGAACACAGCATTCCCATGCATGATATTTCAAAAGGTGGTGAATTCGACGTACTGGGGTAGGAAAAATTAAAAGCAAATATGTCTGTGAATCCAAAATAATAGTTTACTTGTGGTTGCATGAAATTTTCTTCGTTGGTTTGCGTCCAAGATTTTCTCCACGGATCCTGAAGAAAATTCCTCCCGTAGAGAAGTTGAAACACTATCAAGGCTAACCGGTGGGAGATAAAATGTGAATTTTACATGATTATGTGTATGCTGGAAATTTAGCTCTGCACTCCATTTAGGGAAACCAGAGTTGTCCTTCTGTACACGGGCAGTCGAGTTTTAAAACCGAGGAATTGATACGAAGTGGCCCGAGGGACACTCTTTTCAACATTCTGAGGAAAAACACATAGAATTCCCTTTTCGCTCAAAGCGCAAGCCAAAAAAGAGTATTTTTCACCATGCCAGGAGGGTTTATCAAAAAGAAACCCTCGGATTCCAAGAAACTGCGAGAAACCTCTGAGGTGGTAGACTTATTTTCTCGTGCAAACTGGATGACCTTTTGTGACAAAATCCAAGGTCATGATGATGAAATAACAGAGGAATTCCTGAGGTCCCTGAAGCCTAAATCAAAGGCACTAGCCACAAAGAGTTGACCCTAAAGCTCACCCCACAACTCATTAGCAGAGTCACTGATCTACCAATGAGGGTACCCTGGGATAAAGAGGAGAGGAAATTGGGCCAAAAGGCTAAAAAGGAATTCTTCTTACCAGAGGAACAATTTTCAGAGGATAAGAATGGGGTTCGGAGAACCAGCCTACAGCCATTTTGGAGTGAAGTCAGCCTTCAAAGTATGAAATATATTACCTGTGAGGGGCGGTTCAGTATTTTATATGGTTATCACTTCAGTTTGCTAACTAAACTCAGGCACAAAATGGATTTGCCCACAGAACAAAAGTTGAGCATCCCCTACTTCCTCCTGCAATCCTTGATTAAGTGTGCCACAAAGCTGAGGGAGGGGACACCAGACCAGCTGGCCCATCATGGGATTATTAAGCTCCTAATAGAAGATGCACTCCATACCTACACTGTCCCTCTCTCCTGGGAAATTTTTCACAATATGTCTAAGGATGATGACATCCGAATTTTGGCTGAGGAATTCATTTCCTCCAACAGCGAGGAGAAGGAGCACTTTGAGGCAGAAAAGAAAGCCAAGGGTCAGGAAACCCTGGGAAAACCACCAAAGCAAAGACAAAAAGAGAAACGAGAGAAAGGCCAAGCTTCTGAGGCCAAACGGTGGGTGGAAAAATGACACAAACACCCAGGGAGAAGAGATTGCAGAGCAGGGCAGAAAGGACTGAAAAAGTCCAAGCAAGTGAAGGCACACCTAAGGTAGCCACAGCCAAGCTAAAGGAGAAGGCACCCCCAGCCAATCAGGCCAAAACAGTGCCAATTGGTTCTACAGGAAGCTAGAAGGCCATTTCTATAGGAAGTCCAAAAACTGCTTCTACAGGAAGCGAAAAACCTGTCAGCACAGGACTTTCTATAGGAAGTCTGAAAAAAGGGAAAGGGAAGGAAGAATCCCCTAAGATTCTAGCTAGGGAGGCAGTAGTTGTGCTGCCCTCCCTCAGCACATCTCCAAACCAGCAGGAAAAGCCGAAGAGGGAGCCTTCCATGTATTTTAAGGCGAGAAGAAGCACAAGGATTAAAACTGGCAGACCAAAGGAGAAACAGTCCAAGGGACCAATTATAGTTGAATACACCCCATCCAAAAAAAAGACATCCATCACATATGAGCGGGGAAGCCCAAAGACATCCACATGGAAAGAAAGGATGGAAAAATTGAACTCAGAGGCCTCTCTACAGGATGCTAAGGCTGCGCTATAGGAAACATTAGCTAGGTTGAAGGAGACCGAAAAGATGGAGGAAAAAGTAGCCAAGTCATCACTGGAGGAAGAGAAGGCTGATACCATTATGGAACCAAGCCCTCAGCCCAGCCTGGGCTCTTATTATAACTTCTGAGAGGCCGGGAAAATCATTCCTAAAAAATTCACAGTGCCACTTTTCCTAGCACTAGAGGAAGAAAGAGTAAGGACCCACACTTGGATGAAGATCACTAAATCGAAGGGGGTGGCAAATATAGGTCCTCTGGAGGAAAATCTTAAGGAGGCCCAAAGAGAATTGGCAAGGGTACGACATGTGGAGAGCTACCAGTAGGCCAAGCTACGAGAAGAGAATGAGCTGCTTAGACAGCAGCTACAGTTACAAGGACAGAGGAAAGAAGACAAACCTCACCTCTTGGGAGAACAACAGCAACAGGAGGAGGCCACAACAGCCAAAGATACCATAGAAGAGCCTCAGAAAAAGGAAGGAATGCAAGCTGAACTTGAGGCACTAAACCGACAACTACAAGAAAGAGAATTGTAAGCAAGCCTAGAGATACAGTCTCTAAAACAGCAGATACAAGAGAAGGAGGCCCAACCGGCCTGCATGGCCAATTGGGCAATGGAATCTCTGCAATGTAGGCAGCTATCCAAGTCCTACTACCTATACCTCAGGGATCAGTGGCTGCAATTTCAGATCAACATTTGGCACAGAGGGGTATCACTCAAATCCAAAACCCCAACAATTCATGGCTTTATGTAACAACAGTTCGTAAGAAGACAAGGCCAAGCTATTAGAGTTCTACCTTCATAATTTGGCCCTTCCCAACATGACCTCGTGCGACCCCAACACAGCAGTAGGGGACATGCAGCTTATGGCCATGACCTCATGGTTAAACCTTGAAGAAAAGAGAGTAGCAGAGGTCAAAAATGTCATGGACCGGGAACTACAGGAACCACTGCTGATTAGAGCAGAGCCAGGGGACCCCTCAGCATTGATATCTGCCCACCAGTACCTAGCAACCGACTCTTAGGCCCTGTTAGAGTACATGGATTGTCAAGCTTAGGCCATTACACATTTTGAGGACATGGAGCGACTATTGGGGGACAACTGTGTTCATGCTTGCACCCGTAGGTGGAACACATTGTCCCACAGCCTCAAAATTGGGGAATACCACACCCCAACTAGAATGAGGGAGGCCTTGGCACGAGTGCCTCTCTACAAAAAGTCTATGTAGAATCTTCAGGCCAGCTGGCTAGGCCTCAAGTTAAGTCCACCTTTGCTTTGGGGGTTGCTAGAAGGAGGCACAGAAGAAGAAGAGAATAAGTAGTGGGAAGAGGTGGAAAGGAAGGCCGAATTCCATGACAGTGAAGAAGATATTACTTCAGAAGCTTGGGATGTGAGGGAGGCAATCAAAGCAATTAAGGACAAGGAGCTAGACTAGTTGCTTAGAGGATGAGCAACCCATTTAGCAGCGGGTGATGATGTGCCCCAAATTGGGTAACTTATTGGGCTCATTTTGCCTAATTTTCCTTGTTCAATCTTTGTTCAATCCTCCATTTTTCATAGATTATGCATTTTTTTAGTATTTTTATGTCATTTGAATGAATAAGGGTGGTCACTCTACCTAGGAGGCTAATACGTGGTTATTTCAGGTTTTTCGGACAAATGTTGGAGCAAAACCAAGAAATCAAGGGCTAGGTGACAGCCAAGCTTGAGGTGAGGATTCATAGGGGGGTTGTCTCTAACATTAAATGGCCCTTCCTCATGATCTCCACCCTCAACTCCGAGATCACAGGCCACCAAAACGGATCCTAAAGGTAGCCAAGCAAATTTTGGAAAAGGGATTGTCTACTAGCAGTTGGGACAGCTGAGTCCCTTGAATTTAGGAGGCCTGTTAGGCCCCTCGTGATGTATAAATAAGAAGGCCTCAGCCTTCGTAGTTTACTTTTGGAAACCATTACATTTTTTTTCACTATAGTGCTGTCACTTTCAGCTCGTTTTCTTGTAACCATTGTGGCATAACTTTCGGTTGACAACTATTTTTTGATAATGACAAGCAGTCATATTTTGTATCAGCTCTGAGTTCTTTATAGGAGTCGTATCTCTTAGGGTTGGGCCCAACCTAAGAGCCAAGGCCTCCTTTATGTACTGTTATATTTCCTTTATGTAGTTGTTTCTCCTTTTATGCATTTGCAAACTTATTTCTGTTAGGCAGATTAAATTGTGTTGATTAACTAGGTCACTGTTTATGGTTAGAAAGGCTTCTGATGTTTAGATTAGGTTGGTAGGATATCAACAAGGAAAAAGCTCCACAAAAAGGCCAACAAACACCTTTGGTTTCACCTCTCCCTCATAGGATCAAGGGTTGGGATCAAAGTATCCTTGTTGTCCCAAACAAAAACATTATTTTTGCTTTGCAATGCAATCATTAGTGTACAGTTTTCGTTTGCAGAAGTTGGTTACATGTTAAAATATTTGAAATGTTTCATTACATAGTTAATATATATGGTTCCCTTGCAAATAAAGCTGTTGTTCATTCACTTACGGTTAGCTAGATCAGATTAGGTTGGTATAACTAGGACTTTGATTACTTGCAAGTCTTTATTGGTTCAGTTGGAAATACACAGTGCAGAGCACCTCTACCACGTCTTCATCCACCCAAACTTCATCAAAACCATCTGTTCCATCTCCTAACTGGGTTTCTCGTCTCACGTTTTTCATCTTGCCCACGTAGCCCTACCTTTTTGTGCAACCATTGTTTCAGCCTTCTTTGAGCAAATTCAACCATCTACACCTTCTCCCAACTCCATCCATCAGTCCCTGGGCCACTTCAGACCCCTATCCTACCTCCATACCCATTCCTTCATCTATCCTCACTCATCCACCCTCCAAAATCCCATTTCTAAACATCCTGTAGAAATTTCTGAACATCCTGTAGAAATTCCTTAACATCCTGTAGAACCCCTGCAGACTTCCTGTAGAAGCTTGCAAATGAGGTTTCTAACTAGCAAAACTTTGGGAAACTCTCTGGAAGGGTGTTAGGGACTCCTTAGGCCCTATCTAAACCTTCCCAACCTCTTTCAAGTGTTTCTCCTCAGTGATCCACCCCTACACAGTCAAGAACAATGAAAGCCTATGCATGATAAAACTGACGACTTATTCAAAAATATAAAAAGATGTTTTCTTCAGATAGAGGTAGTCTAGACACATGTATTTTACCTTCCTATAAGTAATGGCATCTCTTTCAGTAGCTTGCATTCTCTTCTTTGCATTAGTAGGACTAGCTGGTAGAATTAGGGTTTGCTAGGGTTTGCGCTTTCCTTCAGTTTCTCAGTTTCTTTTCACAAGTAGATTAGCTTCCTTTGAGATTAGCTCCCATCCATCAGTTAACAAGCTTCTTCTGAAAGCTCATAGAAGTTGGCTTGAGCCCGTAGCGAACTTGTGCCAGCTGACCAAATGACAGCTGCGGCAAGAGCTAGTACTTGAGCACCGTCGCTTCCAAGTTTGTTACGAACTATTGGGTTGATAAAAATGAAGAAGGGAGTCCCAGGAGTTGCATCATTATTGCTGCAATACTGGAGCTCACCAATAGCCGTCCGTGACTCGACCTTGGTTAACTGGGCTTTGTACATTGGATCCCGTGGCACGCTGGTAGCCGAGATTGCTACATGCAGTCCACTAGTTGGTAACGATCCTGGGTAACACTTGTATCATTTCACGTCATCCGATCACTATTGTGCAATCTGACAGTGGGGAGGATTTAGGGTTTAACCCCCTAAAAAATTTTCCGCATCCGGCTTAGGGTAGAGTCGTTTGTTTTTGTCGTCCCTTGGCATCTTGTTGCTCTACAACGAATTTGTCTAGTGAGGGTTTCGGGCCAACACATGATCCTTTAGTTATTTTCCATGGATGCTATGGTCAACCTTGCAAAGGCAGGTAACCCCAACAACATGTTCTTACACCATTTCAATTCTCTGCACTGTGTGAGTTTGTCTTTTGCTTGGAATCTCCACCTGGTGTAGAATTTAATTCACTACCTCCATTGTCTAGTGGTGGATCGATGGTCTTTTCTTACTGCTGGGAACACTCTGCTCTGACAACTATTCCCGGAAGGTAAGCCCACAGGCCTTACAGCTCTGAAATTGCAGAGGGTTTTCTCCTAGTTGTTTATGGATTCTCGCTTCCAAATTGTTTAATGAAAATATTCATTGTGAAGCAGGTGGGCTGCTCAATGCTGGAACCTTCCAGTCTCAGGTAAGAACACCCCTCCTCTCGACATCATTCTTTTTACATGTTATGCAGGTTTGTACACATACTAACTCCATATTTTTGGGCATTTGTGTACAGGTACTCTTCTATATCTACCTAGTTCATCATGTGACTAGGACAACATCCCTTAAGGGTTTAGGAGCTTACGGCTTCCATGGTTATTTCCAGGTTAGAACATCTTACCTCTGGTGCATAAACATTTAACTATTAAACGATTAACTACTCGACGACAGAAACTGTGTACCAAGTCGAGCTTTATGCCGAGACTTGTTTAGGTTTTATTTTTTAATTAGTTAACTGAGTAAGGATTGGTCAAACACTGTGCATGACACATGCAAGGTTCTGAACAATCAGCACTTGGTCAAACACTGTGCACGACACATGCAAGGTTGTGAACAATCAGCACTTGATCAACAACGAGTTTTCCTGAACATTTCTCTGTTATGCATATTTTATAGCTAAGTTATACACTGGAAGTTCTTTTTGGGGGTTTTGTCATATTGACAAATTTAGGCTATTGAGCCGTTTTGTTATGTAGCACTTTTCTTTAAGTTATCACTCCAGTGAAATATATTTATATAAACTTCATTCCTCTCATTAATTGAATGAAGGGGTAGTTATTTTATCTTTGTTTTAATGGTGGACTGAGATTACCTTTGCTTCCTTGCACAGGGTAGTAGTAGTTTAGCGAGTTTATTTTAATTCTTCTATGTATCCATTCTTCATTTCCAGAATAGTTCTTTTAAAGATTATTTTTACAATGAAACACCTAGATTACTTCTATAATGGTTTGTGGCATATTACAGTTTATCTCTACTATGTTGTTTTGTTATGTAGCACTTTTCTTTAAGTTATCACTCCAGTGAAATATATTTATATAAATTCCATTCCTCTCATTAATTGAATGAAGGTGTAGTTATTTATCTTTGTTTTAATAGTGGAACGAGATTACCTTTGCTTCCTTGCTCAAGGTAGTAGTAGTTTAGCAACTTTATTTTAATTCTTCTATGTATCCATTCGTCATTTCCAGAACAGTTCTTTTAAAAATTATTTTTACAATGAATAACCTAGATTACTTCTATAATGGTTTGTGGCATCCTTGCTCAAGGTAGTAGTAGTTTAGCAACTTTATTTTAATTCTTCTATGTATCCATTCGTCATTTCCAGAACAGTTCTTTTAAAAATTATTTTTACAATGAATAACCTAGATTACTTCTATAATGGTTTGTGGCATATTACTCAGTTTATCTCTACAGTAATCCTATAGCATTTCACACAAATTATTTCTATTGTGACTTTGTAGCATTTTACACAAATTATTCTACTATGACTTATTTCTATAGTAATCATGTAGTATTTCATACATATTATTTCTACTGTGACTTTGTAGTATTTTACACAGATTGTTTCTACTGCTTATCATGAAAATTACTCTTACCGCTTTGAGAGCACATGAATGCTTTACCTGCTATATTGAGTTATTTTCTTCATACTTTACTTGTAGTACTCACTATCTTTCATGTATTGCCATAACTTACTGTCTACTATTTTTATTTTTATTGTGAATTTGGTAAATTATATTTTCTTCATACTTTACTTGTACTACTCACTATCTTTCATGTATTGCCATAACTTACTATCTACTATTTTTATTTTTATTGTGAATTTGGTAAATTATATTCTCTATCCTAATGCAATTTCAAGGAATTTCTCTCCTTAGCTTGTTCTATCACTTGCGTAATTTTCCACGGTCCAACATCAATTCGTAATGAAAATTTATGTTCTATCATTTAAGTAATTTTCCACAATCCAGCATTAGTTTGTAATGAGAATTTTGGTGTTACTTATCTATTCAATATTAGCAAACGTGTAATATTCAATCCTTTTTGGAAAGTCTCCTCCCAGCTGCAAGCCTGAAAATTACGTCTAGACCCTCCCTCGAGCACTTTCTTTTGTTCACAGTTAAGATAATTCCAGCCACATTCAAGTACCATGGGCCTCTGGACTCCTGTCTTGCCTCAAGTCCTGTACTTTTTATCGATTGTCCTTGAGTATTCTCCCACTAGTTTATTCCACCCAGCTCTAGGATATCTCCTGGATTCTTTTTCCCCATCTAAATATCCCTTCAGGGCAAACGGGTAACTGTCTTTTGTAAATGTTTCTTTTAATTACCCTTATTTTTGTTCTGTTTTTGCAATTACCCTTCTTTTTGTCATAGTGGCTAATTGTACTAGCCATGGTTTTGGAAACTTACTGCTCTGCAATTGACACTTTTCTACCACCTTAAGACTAACATAGCTTAAGCTAGCAGTGAGATCAAATAAAACAGAGACAAGTTGCTTAACAATCATACCTTCACATTCGATCATGGTGGGCAAATATTCTTCTTGATGATCTACTGGTCATTAACAAATTTAATAACTCCTTCTGATTATCTATTTTCATAATATGAAGCATTGGGTTGATTCCTTGTTGGGAATTTGCTGAGAGGTTTTTGTTGTATATCTCTACCATTAAAAAAATTTGGGTGTCTTCTTGGGATCAGGCTTCTGCCCTTCCTATTCGACCCTCCTTTAGGTCCTTCATTTTTCTGTTTCATTTGCTGGTAGCAGATGCAGGGTTTTCACACTACATCATCCATTGTTTTAGGGTAGTCAAGCTCAAGTTTCTCCTTCATAAAATTGGGTACGCTACTGATGAAGCACTGAATTTTGACCTTTTCCTCTTGCATTTAAGGCACATAGTGCAACAAGGAGGTGAGTCGTGTCACATATTCATCCACGGTTAAGGTTCCCAATCTTAACGCGTGAAATTCTTTTGCTTTTTCATCATAATAACGTTTAGTTAGATTCTCGTCTTTGAAATGCTTTTGGAATTTGTTCCATGTAACCTGTGCTTTGTCAATTTTCCTCACTGTTTTGATTTCTTCCCACTAAAGGGTAGCCTTACCCTCTAACTGATAAACTGCCAATCATGCCTTCAGTTTATTGGTGTACTCATAAATTTGAAAATATTTACCCATATCAATTAACTAAGCTTTCGTTGCCTCTTCAGATTCCCCTTCAAAGAGTGATGGTTTAATCATTTTAAATTCTCCTTATAATTCACATTTCCATATTTTTGGCTTGCATTGGTTGCAAACATTTTCCAAGATTCCTTCTTCATCTTCCTCGTGTTTTTCAGCTGACTTAGCATTTTCCTCTCCATGCTAAGTCGTTTGGGTCTTCTCCCTATCTTCAGCACTGGGGTCTAAATATCATTGGTTCTGTCGATTGGATAGACTTCTAAGAATTTTCTCATGTTCTAGATGTAGTCATTCATTGTCTGTTCTTAATTTTGTCATCTCAGCACGCAGTTGTTGAATGGTTTCGAGTAAAACCACATTAGCTTGACAAGATTCCTCGTCCAGTTGTATCCAAATATCAAGGTTAGCATTCACATAAGTTGTTTCTGGCGGATTGGGTGGTCCTAGGCTCCTTTGCATTCTGACCCTTTTTGTATTGATGTGGTCTCTGTGTTCACACATATATTTACTTATTTAATTTTAAAGAAATCACATCCATTTTAAATATATATATATTTCCCAAAGAGTCTCAGTGTACAAACCCGAGCTCTGATACCAATGATCGAATAGTTGTATACCTTGTCTTTGGAGCAAATGTCTCTTCATAATCGATGCCTTATTATTGAGAGAAGCCCATGGCCACAAATCTTGCCTTATACTTGTCAATACTTCCATTTGTCACATGTTTAATCTTGTACAGTCACGTGGAAGTTACCACAAACTTGTCTTCAAGCCTAGGTACAATCTCCCATACCCCATTCTTCATTATTGATTGGTGTTCTTCGTTTATGGCATCTTTCCATACTTGATGATTGACATCTTCCTCAAAGGTGGACAGCTCTGCTTCTATTAACTTTGTCATATATGATACATACCCTAAATATCCTAAGTTGCACGAAACGGGGAAATGGGGAAGCGAAACGAAACGCGACCTCCCCAAATTTTGGAAACGGGGAAACGTGAAT
>APFE030744468.1:97434-129730 GCA_000404065.3 Pinus taeda
AGGATGGATTTCAACCAATTAGGTCTTTTTCTAGTCTCGGGGATTACCACAGGTTGTATAGGTTCACTGGGACCTTCATCTTCATGATTTCATTATGCTTCTTCCCTAGTAGCTTCCTCTTCAAATACTGGAAGTTCTTCATAATCAGAGTCCAAAGGGATATCTCTTGATTTCTTGAATGCAATATTTTCATCAAATATCACATCTCGACTAAATTCTATTTGGTGTCCTTTTATGTATATCCTATAGGCCTTAGAGGAATTACTATAGCCAACAAATTTTCCCTTCATACCTGATGGATCTAACTTAATTCTCTTGTCCTATGCATATAAACAAGACAACCAAAAATTCGGAGATTATACATGCTTGGTTTCTTCCCAGTAAATACTTCTTCAGGAGTTAGGTTATCTAGTGACTTCTGACGATGTCGATTTTGTATGTATATAGTTGTCTTTTTTGCTTCACCCCACAAGAATTTCAACAAATCTTGATCATATAGCATTGATTTTACACTTTCATCCATGACCCTCTACATCTAATAGGATGGATTTCAATGAATCAGGTCTCTTTCTAGTCTCGATGATTACCACATGTTGTATAGGTTCACTGGGACCTTCATCTTCATGATTTGGTTCTGCTTCTTCCCTAGTAGCTTCCTCTTCAAATACTGGAAGTTCTTCATAATCAGAGTCCATAGGGAGATCTCTTGATTTCTTGAATGCAATACTTTCGTCAAATATCACATCTCAACTAAATTCTATTCGGCGTCCTTTTATGTAGATCCTATAGGCCTTAAAGGAATTACTATAGCGAACAAATTTTCCCTTCATACTTGATGGATCTAACTTATTTCTCTTGTCATATGAATATAAACAAGACAACCAAAAATTCGGAGATGATATATGCTTCAGAGTCCATAGGGAGATCTCTTGATTTCTTGAATGCAATACTTTCGTCAAATATCACATCTCAACTAAATTCTATTCGGCGTCCTTTTATGTAGATCCTATAGGCCTTAAAGGAATTACTATAGCCAACAAATTTTACCTTCATACTTGATGGATCTAACTTATTTCTCTTGTCCTATGAATATAAACAAGACAACCAAAAATTCGGAGATGATATATGCTTGGTTTCTTCCCAGGAAATACTTCTTCAGGAGTTAAGTTATCTAGTGACTTCTGAGGACGTCGATTTTGTATTTATAGTTGTCTTTGTTGCTTCACCCCACAATAATTTCAACAAATCTTAATGATATAACATTGATTTTACACTTTCTTCAATGGACTGGTTCTTTCATTCTACAACTCCATTTTTCTCAAGATTACATGGGACTATCAGATCCCTCTTAATCCCAAACTCCTTATAGAAGGCTAAAAGTTCTTTGGCAGTATATTCTCCTCCATTATTAGATCTTAATATCTTGATTCTCCTTTCTGTAAAGTTCTCTACTGCAACTTTGAATTCTTGAAATTTGATAAATACTTCATGCTTGGATTTCATTAATTAAACCCAACTTTTCCTGGAGTGCTCATCTATAAATGTGACATAATATAGATGACCTCCAAGTAACTTTGGTGTCATAGGACTACAAACATTGGAATGAATGAAATCCAACATTTCTTTTGACCTTGAAGTACTGCTTCCAAATGGTCTCTTGGTGTTCTTACCCAATGCACATCCCTTGCAAACTGCTTCATGATCTTCCTTTAGTTGAGGGATGCCATTTACAATGGTATTTAGGGTTGATAATATTTTGTAGTGGAGATGACTAAATCTTCTATGCCAAAGTTCACATGGGCTAATTTCAATGTGAACCAAAGCTTGAGCGAGGGGAGTTATCAATCCGTAGAGTCTTCCTTCACAGATCCCAATCATTCTAGCATCTTCTATGCTTGAGTTTTTGCTCCATACTACAACGTTTCCACTAATGAAAGCAACTTTATCACCCTTGAACAAATAAAATATTGTTGAGATAAACGTTTCCTCCATTCTCCAACTCAAGTTAAGTTGATCCAATTGCTCTCACAGGGAAACTTTTATTATCACCAAGTTCTATGGAGTAGGAGAACTTCCCTTTCGATAATGTCTTCAATTTCTTATGTTGACTAGTCATATGCCTTGATGCTCCACTATCAATCACCCAAATATTCTCATCTTGAAATGTGTCAGTGAGTGTTGAGAATAATCCTTCATCCTTTGTAAATGTCTTGGTCACTTCCTTCTTAGAAGAAAACATGAGATCCCATACTTCTTTGATGCCCTTTTTGACTTGACTTTCCACATTTATACACTTCTTTATAAAGTTCTTCATTGTAGTGAAGATCTTCAATATGCCCTTAGCCAACCTTAACTCTGATACCATGTTGAGAAATCTATAAGGAAATAGTTAGGATGATTTCTCTTTTCTTGATAACTACTTGTGATGTCTTTTTACTTTTCTTATTTGTTATCTTATTCACGTATTATTATGTTAGTATATCATCAAACATAAATGAAAACAAGAAGAGCAATACTACACAAGAACACAAAATGTAGGTTGCAAGCCAGGGACAAAACCTCTCCACTTGAGAGGAAAACCTGCATATCTCTTCTCTTCTTATAGATTCTTCAATTGACGAATTCCAAGACCTCTTGACCAAGACCAATACCCTCCAAGACCAAGTCCAAGACCTCTTCCTCAAATAAAAGGAACATCAACACTATAGTTGCTATGATACCATGTGAAATTTCTAGCTACCTAGAAGGTGCTATTAACCCAGTTAATTATTTCCCATTACTTGTTCACAACAAAATAATTCTTTTTCTAGAAATAATGAATAACAATATGAACACCATTCACAAAACAAAAAACGTGAGAAACCAATCACACAATGAACAAGAAACTCTGGACAAACGTTCTTAGAAAAACGTAAATGTGGGGAAAACCAGTTTTTAGATCCCGGGGTTTATATTATTATTTTAT
Source organism: Pinus taeda (assembly GCA_000404065.3). NCBI lineage: Eukaryota > Viridiplantae > Streptophyta > Pinopsida > Pinales > Pinaceae > Pinus > Pinus taeda. Next base: position 100,400 of record APFE030744468.1, read on the forward strand.
GCAAACACTGCTATTGTGAAATTACCACTGCTTGCTTAACACTAGCAATGCTGCAACAATATTTTTAGCTTGACTTATAAACAATTAGAATTGCAAAACTTCACTGTCTCCCTCTGCAAATCAACTTGACCCTTTCTGGAAATTTGCACCGCCTTCCAAAGCTCACATTGGGAGCCTCCAACAATTCACATTAGCAATCTGGAAATCTCTAAAAATTTGCACTACCTTTCCTAGCAATTCACACTGCCACTGGAAGCTCAATCTTGCCCTCCCAAAAACTTTCACTACCTCTAGGAATTCGATCTGGCTATTTGCACGGGCGAACTAGCAAATTCAACCTCCTCCTGCAGAAATAATTTAGCCTCCTTCTATCACTCAGAAACTGAAAACCTTTGCGAAGAATAAACTCCAACAAATTTCTTCCCAACCATTGTTGCTAAAACCCTCTTGGTGTCTCTAAAAAATTACCCACTCAATGTGTTTCCTTCTATAATCTGTTATTCACAAATGAATGGCCACAATTAGAATTTCATTTGATCCAATCGATGGCTAAGATCATCTTAGAAACTTTCTACAAGCTTCTAGAAGTAAATTAATCTTATCCAAAAGAATATCAATTAATTATCCACTTCCCCTAAGTTTAGACTCAAGAAATATTTAAAAATCACTAATTGACATAATTAAGATATTTTCCTTAGTTAAAACTTAGGAAAAATTACATGGACTTGGAGATAACTAAATCTTGTGTTCATAACTTCAATGACACCTCTACCTATCCAAGCTACAATATTTAACACTCCATCTATCTAGCTTACTTATCAATGAACATGGGCCATAATTATAAGATACTTAATGTTTAAGATCATATTAGTACGAACCATAGGAGGAATTGGATGATTTATTACTTTTAGTTGTAATATTTTTCTCATGCTTCACCTTGGTGCCTATCCTCTGCTCCTAGTCCAATGTGACCTTTGAGGCCTTTCTATCCATTATCTAAGAGGGGCACAGATAGAAGGCATTGATTGATGTTGCATACCCATGGTAATCCATTACCACTTTCCATTCTCCCTGGTTTCAAGTCCCAATCTTCAACTTGATTATTATCTATCATTAATATTGATTCCCTAATTTCTCTATTCTTGAGTAAGTGTCAAAAAACTTGCCTTCACTCTTGAATAAGTGTCGAAAACTTGTCATTAGAGGTTGATGAAACAAAAAGAAAAGAAAAAGCATGATCCACCAAAATATTGGTTGGAATAAAAGAAATTCCATGGAAAAAAGCCTAGTCTGAGTTCTATTCCCCTTATTATACCTCACCCAATTCCTGGGTAACGCATAATCAAATAAAAAAAATTGAACATTAATACCACAACCTTGATGAAAGAAACTACTTCATATTAAAGGGTAATAAATACATAAATCAAGCTTGTACCCTAAGCTATGTAAAACAATAAAATCATTAAAGAAAAGACATACAAAAGGTTTGGTAAAAAACCAAGGAAAGGGGTAACTCGAGTCCCATAATTGCTCTCTTTGCACATTATAACACTCAAGAATTATGGCGTCTCATACCCAAGCATGGTAATTTATTTAGAAACCTTAAGCTAGACAGGCATTCAAAGACGATGCTTATGTGAAGTACTCTTCTACCTCTTGCATTAGATATGGTTTATTGTGATACTTGTAGGGTTTCTTTACCTATGATGATGATCTCACTTGATTTTGAGGGTATGTTACAAATGTTGTCTCCTAGATATAACTACCATCCCTTAAGGGTTTGATTGAGACTTCTCCAACACTTCAAAGAGAATGTTTAGCCCCACTTGATGACACTCCTAGGCCCTATAGCCAGGATGCTGACCACTCAAAGATGTGCATTGACCTTAGGATGAAGTTTTTCCCAAAGAAGCCAAGACATCACCAAGAAGGATGATGTACCCCAATGACCATAGGACACCCCGGACTAGCATTACATCTTGATGGATGTTTCCCTATTCTTGGAACCGTTTAAGGTTGATGATGACTTGACATCTCTTTGAAAGGGATGTTTCACCTTTCTTAATAATGAGATCACTCTCTCTAGCCCTATGACATCATCATAATCAAGCCTGGAGTGATGTTGCGGGTTTCATTGATATAGGTATCTTAATGAAGAGTATTTTGCTTTACCTGCAAACATTGTTGATGAGGACATACAATAATTGAATATGGGTGGTTCAATATCATGAAGCCACATTCAAAAACTTCAAAGAAATCAAAAAGCAAATGCTCTTTAAGCATAATTCTCAAATGGTTGATTCATAATTATAGTCTAGTAGTTAAAGACAAGCTTCATCATTCAAGTGTTACAAATAGCAGGTGCATGTTCTACAAGACAAACAATGAAACATCTTTTTGTGGAATTGTAAGGTAGCCAACTCTTCTTTGGATTGGATTGTGTGGAAAAATATCATATACTGTTCACAGATGCAACAAACAAAGTTTGTATACTCAAAGGAATGCTCTGATACTAATATAACGAACAAAGTTTGCATACAATGAAATAATCTTCAAAAGACTTGGAATATGTAAATATCCAAAGTAGGACAAGTAATGTATATTAAATAATGTATATAGAATTGATGAGATGATTACAAATGAGGATGAGGTCCTGCTTATATACCGTAGGCAGGTCCCCCTTCACAAATGGACATGTCCTTAGAACGTGTCTCTTCAAAACTAACTATCAGATAGTTAATCATTAATTATGATTATTATTGTTTACATTATTTTTCTATATATTATATTCATAACATTGCCTTTCTCTTCAAAAATATTTGTCCTCAACGCTTATCGTTGACAAGGTGTGTCATCTGCTTCTTGTCTTGTAATATATTCATATCTTTTATGAATTCTTAGAGTTGTCATATTCGTTGATACAAGATGATAGGATCCTCTGAATGATAAACAAAATTGTCACACTAAAAAGGGATCTAACCATCCTAAGTTAACCTTCTGTGGAATCTTGCGTTGACTAGAAGCTTGTGATGAATTGTTATCACATAAGTGAATTGTATAAACTTCAGTAAACTTGTCGCACTAAGAAGGGATCTAACTATCCTAAGCTAACCTTCTGTGGAATCTTGCGGCGACTAGAAGCTTGTGATGAATTGTTATCACATGAGTGAATGAATTGTATAAACTTCAGTATTCTTTGAAACATAAGTTTGTTGTTTATGTTTTACATGATATTGGTATGTAGATTGATTGATAAGTTTGCTATTATGATTCAGATATCGATAAGGAGTTATTCTAGTTGGACTTTCCCTTATCATGTGTGTGTTAGTTTCCTGATTTACTTTAGGTATTGTTATTGTTGAGTTGACTATTGAATCCTCACTTGGAATTTCTATTGTTTGAACTGCAACATCTAAATATGTTTTAACTTCTATTGGTTTCTCATTTTCTTGAGTTGTGATATTGACTGGATCGGTATTTGTTCCTTTATCTTCAACTCAGACTGTTACAACTAGAGACTTCAATACTTCTTGAGTAAGTTGTTCTAGCTTGTCGTTTAGTGACTTCTTGTAACTTTTAAGCTTCTTAATTTGCATAAGAAGGTTTTGATTATGATTTGATGTAAAAGCTCTTCACTTTCAAGATTGTTGACTTTACTCTTAGTATCCTCCCCATCTTTTACACTTTCGGTTTGTTCTAATAACCTTTGATTAAGGGCTTTTAAGTGCAAATTTTCTTCTTCTTTCTTTGATAGACTTTTGTTAAGTTTCTTCTCGGAAACATAATTTTCTTGTTCTAATTTGTGCTTCTTAGTTTTACGCTTTTTGACTTGTACAAGTAGTTTCTGATTATGATCCTTCAAGTGTGAATTTTATTCAATTTTGTTAGATATGACTTCTTCAAGCTCTTTCTGCTTCTTTGATACTATTTTTGGATACTCTTGAAACATTAGTTTTGAAATATCCTTAAGGTCTTTTGACAAAAGCATTACCAATTTTGATGTTGTTGTCATGTCTTGCATTGTGACAATCTTCTTGTAAGGGAAGATCAAGAATTTTTTTTTTTATTTTTTTGTGTTTAACATGAACATACCTAATTCCTTGAACCAAGGTCGAAAAAGATTTTTGTAAACCTCTCTATGAATCATAGTTACGACACGATATTGAGATATGTACTCATAATGATCAATTGTCACTTGTAAATCATTAATTTCATACTCATTTTCACCAAAAATACATTTTTTTCACCTATATTTGGCTCTAAAACTATTAGTTGATTTGCCAAATTAATATTAATGTAATTGTTGTCGTTGCTTGTATTGATAATGATATTAACTTTCTTCCCTTGGATACACCCCTTTAATGTAAATAATCTATAATATACAATTGGAATACCTTTGTAGGAGAATATTCCCTCTTTTATTTCCAATCTAGAATACAATCCTTTTTTGTCATTAATAGATTCCATTAGCTTTCTTCCCTTGGATACACCCCTTTAATGTAAATAATCTATAATCTACAATTGGAATACCTTTATAAGAGAATCTTCTCTCCTTTATTTCCAAACTAGAATACATTCTTTTTTTTGTCATTAATAGATTCCATTTTGCTGGTTGAGATGAACTTTCCTTAAATTCACCCTTTTATGTAATAATATATTATTTATTTTCCTTTATTTTTAATTTTCCCTATTTATATCACTTCCTGAAATACTATTTTTGCTATTTGTTAATAGATCTTCTTTCAAAATCTTCTTGATATACCACTTAGGTACGTTTGGTATTATTTATTTCTTTATTTGAGGTAACCTTGTACTTTTATATGTACTATTTATAATAAATTTCTTTTAAATATTTCTTAATTTTTTTCAATTAACTTGATACTTTTAATTGATAATTTAATAAAGAAAACTCAATATGATCAATAATACTATTTATCTTTTAACCATTTTATAAATTTCGACTCTTCTTTTAAAATGATTTTGAAACTTAAACACTTATCCCTTTGTACCGTATATATAATTTTTGTCTACTAATAGCCACTAGTGAAGAGTCATGACTATACTTAATGAAACGGTAGTATAGCCCTGAGAAATGAGAAGTAGACTGTAAGAAAGGCAACCTTTAGGCTACAAGGTGGCCAAAGGTGGTCGATTGGCAGCAATGGTAGTGAATGAAAAGTGGTATAGCAGGCTAGCTGGCTCGAGGGCAAAAATGGCTAAGTCTGCTGGCATTGGTCGATAGCAGTCAGATAGGATGGAAAAGTGGCTAGGGTGGGAAATACAATGACTCCAGCATGCAGTGGGTTGTGGTCAAGGCAAGGGATAGTTGCAACAATGTGGCTAGTCGAGGCAATGGATGACTACAACCTGGGTGTGCGATGGAAACATGGATAGGTTTGCGATCACTGTGTTGAGAAATCAATGCTAGTAGTAATTAGGGTTTGATTCCTCTTCTTTGATAGTTACTTGTGAATTATGTTGGCTTATTTCACTTCTTTATTATATTATGTTTCATCAAGCAATTACCAATATATGTGTATATGAAGATCACAAGAACTAGAGACACAAGATGTAGGCAAACAGCGAACGCAAAACCCCTATAAGGGGAAAACCCAGTCAAAACTCTTCCTTTAGTAGATTCAAAGACAAGATCAAATAGTCCAAGACTTTTTTGACCTAGACATAAACTACCTCCAATCACCAAGTCAACCCTTCCTTCTTCTTCAAGTGATGTTCTTCCAGTAGTAACTTTGACCTAGAATTTCAACCTGGTAGGAATTTTTGCCTCCCCAACAACAGAACCTCGACCAGCAGTAGAATTCAAAATTTCGACCCCAACAATAGCCCAGTAACTGATCCAGGTGGATGTTGGTGGCCACCCACCTATCCCACTTGGACCCCCACAACTGTCTCTTTCAGTTTTTTAGTTTCCTTAATTGTAGCACAATTTACTATTTTTAGCAATTTTTCAGGTCTTAAACTTCCAGAGCCATTTTGAGGCCCTAAACGATGTTTTTTTGGGAAAAATGGGAGAAACATGGGTCCATGGACCAATTTTATTCATCCTAAAGTTGTAGTCCTCAGATAGATCTTTCTAGCGAGGTATTGTGCGCGTCAAACGAAGATCGTATGCTAAAGTTACGACCCTGGGAAGTTGGTGTACCAATTTACCTAAACGGGGCCCATAGTTTGGCGCTTCATCTCCTAGGGTTATGTTTTTGGATGTTTAGGGTTTTCCATTGTTTCTCAACAATAAATAGGCCTTCGAGCCTCATTATAAGACAATTTAGAGGCATGTAGCCACCACATCTCTTTTCAGAGACAAGCTACCATCGCCCTAGCTGGTTTATTTCCATTTCTGGTTGTAAGCATATTTCAATATTTTACATTAATGAAATGAATTATTCTTTCTGATGCATCTCTGTATTTACGGTTACATCTGTAATTTGTTGCGTTCCTATTTAAATCTGGATCAGTGATATCAGAGCGGTCTACTTTTTCTCTATTTTTCTTTGCATGTCCCCAACGAGGTTGGGATATAAGAAGTTAGGGCTTGAATTGGTCGAATCTTTGCAAGACTAGCCTCACAAATCCCGACGATCTCCCATGGCGGATGAAAAGAAAGACGAGGGGCAGGAGATCCTATCAAAATCTTGCTCGAAGAGGCCCTCAAGCAACAAAGGAACACGATGATGGAAAACTTTTCCCAGATCCTTCAGCGCTACCCAGGGGCGACGCATCTACTTCCAATACCTATGTTGGAAACACTGCACCCTTTAAGGTACAAGTTAATTTTGAAATCCCACATTCGAGGGTCAGATAGGTGTAGATGTTGTAGATAAATGGTGAAATTTGCTAGATGGTTACTTTTCTGTTCATGATTTTTCCAGTCGAGAAAAGATCACTTTTGCACTTCTCAAAGAAACCACCCACGTCAAAGACTGGTGGGAAACCTACTGCAAGCAAAAGGATGAAAATAAGGGCTCACTACTTTCAGATACATCCACTTGGAATTCATTTCGAGAGGCCATCAAAGAGTAGTACTACCCGGTCAAGAGCTATGAGAACAAATTATACATAAAGTGGACCACGCTGCAGCAAGGAAGGGACCAAGATGTGCTAGAGTTCACAAATATTTTTCATACCCTTCGCACAAATTTGGATATCAAGGATTCTAAGTTGCATTTGGTATTCAAATACTGTGGCTACCTACACAAGTACATCTAGGACAAGATGGATTTCCTAGACATCTCCTCGCTCGGCATGACATACTGACTTTGGATCTGCAAATCCGAAGAACAAAAGACAAAGCCAAGGCGGGGTGACCCAATACAACTTGTCAACCACAAGAAAAGAACAACACCACAAAGTCAAAGGACACACGAAAGTGGTGTGAGTTCCATAAGAGCCCCACTCACAACACAAGTGAGTGTCGGACCAAGCAATCGTTGGTGGCCGAGTTGAAGGCTTTAGAATCAGATGCATGTTCCAACCCTGAGTCAGAACCTGACAAGGGGAGTGATAAAGAGAAGAAAATCATTGGTGCAGAGCTCAGTGCCACTGTTGTCACTGCCAAGATCCAGAAGAATGAGCCAAAAAATCCAGAGGAAGGGGAGCACCTTTTCCACTCACAAATGTGGGTGAAGGGTTCACCGCTGCAATTCATTACTGACAGTGGCAACCAAAAGAACCTCATTTCAGCAGAGGTCGTGAAGTGGTTGGGACTACCAACCATACCACACCCGCAACCGTACAACATCAGGTGGCTTCACCAAGGACGAGATCTCCAAGTCTGTCAGTAATGTCGCCTGCCCTACAACATCAAACCCTTCACAAATGAGGTATTGTGTGATGTTGGGCCACTTGATGTTTGTGATGTATTACTAGGCCAACCATACTTATGGAAGTGACATGTTGTGTATGAGTCAAGGCCTCGTGCTACTATTATTTCTTTGTGTAATACATTATACAGGATACTAGAGGTAACCCCACCTACCGCCACTTCTTTGATCTCTGCTAAGAAAGGCAGTAAGATCATCTCCAAAACTAGGAAATTTATTTTCTGCCTAGTTGGCTCTCAAAGTAAGGGGAAGATCGTAGCCACATCCATGGCCCCCACGAAGGGTTTCTCCACACAACAACAGCAGATGGATACGGTCATGAAAGAATACATGGACATCTTCTCCTCACCCACAGGGGTACCATTGCATTGGCAGGTCAAGCATTCATTCGATTTGACTCCTAGAGCACCTTTACCCAATGGGTCGATATATCGCTGCTCCATTTTGGAAGATGCTAAGTACAAGCAGCAGCATGATCAGCATCAGGTACCACACAATTTTCAAGTGGGAGACAAAGTCTGGTTGCATCTGCAAAAATAACTCCTTACAAGAACACATTAGAAGTTCAAACCACTTCGATATGATCCTTACACTAGTACCAAGGTTGTGGGAAACTATGCTTTGGAGCACAACATTCCCCATTCCTTCGCTTGCACCGAGTGTTCAATGTGGACCGCCCTCGACCAAGGTTCCCACCATTACTAGACACATCAGAGGTTGTAGAACAGCTCACCAAGGACCAAGTTCAGCAGAAGTTTCCTCATCTCATGGAGGAACTCAATGCAATGGGGACCATTGCTTCCTAAGGGGGGAGGAATGATCTAGGTGGATGTTGGTGGCCACCCACCTATCCCACTTGGACCCCATAACTGTCTCTTTCAATTTTTCAATTTCCTTAATTGTAGCACAATTTACTATTTTTTGTAATTTTTCGAGTCCTGAACTTACGAAGCTGTTTTATGGCCCTAAACAATGTTTTTTGGGAAAACTGGGATAGATCTTTCTAACAAGGTATTGTGCACATCAAATGGAGATTGTATACCAAAGTTACGACCCCTGGAAGTTGATGTACCAATTTACCCAAATAGGGCCTATAATTTGGCGCTTCGTCTCCTAGGGTTAAGTTTTTGGATGTTTAGGGTTTTCTATTGTTTCTCAACAATAAATAGGCCTTCGAGCCTCATTGTAAGACAGTTCAGAAGCATGTAGCCTCCACATCTCTTCTCATAGATAAGCTACCATCGCCCTAGATGGTTTATTTCCATTTCTGGTTGTAATCATATTTCAGTATTTTACATTAATGAAATGAAGTATTCTTTCTGTTGCATCTCTGTATTTATGGTTATATCTATAATTTTTTGCGTTCTTATTTAAATCTGGATCAGTATCTTCACACGTGTGAGAGAACGATGGCCCAAAACTTCAACTTTGTCTTCTCCTTCAAATTTTTTCATTCTCTTGGAATTTCGCACTTTTTGTCTATATTTTGCTGTGTTGCACGAGTACCCGCACCCGGGGGTGGGGTTCGCGTACCCGTCCCGGGTTCCCACACCCAAGTACCGGATTCGGGTACGGGTTCTTCCCAGACGCACCCAGAAGAACCGGGTTCTTCCATGAAGAACCGAGTTCTTCAAAAAAAAAAATCGGGTTCTTTTCCTTTGACGAGTTCTTGGGTTCTTGGGTTCTTCGGGTTCTTCAGGACGGGTTCTTCGGGTTCTTCACGTGGGTTCTTCGAGGTTCTTCGGGTTCTTACATGGGTTCTTCGGTTTTCAGACGGGTTTTCGGGTTCTTCAGTTCTTCACGTGGGTCTTCGGTTCTTAACATGGGTCTTCGGGTTCTTCATTAAAAACTATATTAAAAATTTTAAAAATTTAATTTTCAAATAAATTTTTTTATTTGAAATTTAAAAAATAATTTATAACAAAAGTAAAACCCTAAATCTTTAGACTTTATGACTTAAGTTTTAACTCTTTGTCATTTGAAGTTTTCGTGAGCAGGGAGCAGACTGATACGAGTGTATCAGTCTTGGCGGCAGAGCACCGTGACATACCAGTGATTTCATTTAACTTTTGAGTGTTTTCCAACAGCATTGGGCAGCTTCAGCAGCAGTGAACAGAGCAGGCTGCAGGTATTTACAAGATGTTTTACTATTTTCATTGATTATTCCATAAATATTAAAAACGTTTCAAACTTTCACAAGACCCGCGTGTGCCAACAAGCCCATCAACCTTTGCAAAATCTTGATGAGACTCGTTCATATTGTTGCTATCAGCTTACAATGTACACACAACAGGAAAATCTACAGCTGGCACTCCATTGTCCCATAGTTGTGAAGAGGAAGAGAGAGTTACATAACCAAATATTGGCCAGTTAATCTAAATAGAATCCATTGAGCACGATATTATGTTATTTAGAACTGCAGTTGCTGGCTTTTTATTTTTGAAAAATGCATCATGTATTCCAGAGCAAAAAGCTACATCAAGGTCAGAGCTGTAGCAATTGCTGTTTTTGAAATGCTGAATATTTGCAAGCAGCTCTAGAGAATGTGAAGCTTCCCGGCAGTTACAAGTTATTATTATGAATGGATGAGTAGTGTTTTATGCATACTTCATAATAACAGCATTGATTTTTCGGCTACATAATAGCTGTGATCATTTCCTCCCGTTCATTTCCTGCATTCGCTTGATTAGTGGTCTTTGCCAAACAATGGCTAGTATTTCATTCTTTCAGTGTCACTGCAGCCAAACACAACTATCTAGAGAACTGTATTAGCACTTCTAATGAAAAGTGAATACCAAGAAGCTCAATAATTTGATCCTTTGAAAGTCGGGACTTGGATACAAGGAATGATATATAGATATATAAGTTGAAAAAAATTCCATGAACTAGAAACATTGAAAATTCAGATCACTGAATATATTTCGCTTCCAATTGCTCTCACAAATTTAGGAATGCAGACTTTGAGTGTTTTAGGATTGGGGAGGGTGGCTACATTTTAGGCAAAATTTAGGGTTATTGGCCTCACAGTTTGTTTGTTTGTTTTTTTGTTCTTTCTATTTTCTATTTTATGTATTTTAATGTTGTTTTAATGAAAATGTCTTTTTTGGAGGATCTGCCAGCTTGACATTCTGGCAAGCCAAAAACAGATCTCGAGCAGATCCTCTGGCTCTTCCAAATTGGAAATGTATCCAAAGTGGATTGGATCCACAGAAAAATGGATCTTGGATTCTCCATAAGTGGATCCATAATTGGAGCACGTATGCCTTTATTCATTCAGTAAAGAGAAATAGGTTGGGCTCAAAGAAGGCAGAAAACTTAGTGTACATTCATAGCACACTTCGTCTCATATCTCGAAAAGAACCTGGGTACAAGGAGGGTCCTTTCAAGAGATGGGATCAACACATAGATGATGCATCATGTGTGGACGAGGAGATACAACCAGATGGCCTTATTGAGCTACCTCCAATTGCTATGGATGAGCAAGAGCCGGAAGATGAGAGTGATTCCTACTTGGAGAACATGCTAGCTGAAGATCTAAGTGATGTTGATGACATGGATGTTGAAGACATGGCTTGAGGAAGCCATTGTTCCTTAGGCTTTTGCTATTAGCCTATTTAGTATTTTTATTTTAGCATTTTAAAATTTCCTAGTTCATGTTTGAAGATGTTTTAAACTTTTAAGGCAAATTTTGAATGTACTAATGTAGTATGACAATGGACATATATTAATATCATGATTCATGTTAATATGTAAACAATGAACAGTTTTTTGGTGATAAATTTTGAAATTTCAATGTTAATGTTGAATGTTCAATGATGTGCATGTTTAAATGATTAAAGTTTTCTTGTCTAAAGTTGAAAAAATATACAAATTCAAATTTCATATATATTATTAATTATAAATTTATAATTTAAAATTTATAAAATTTAATTATTAAAATTTAATATTATTATATTACCCGACGAACCCACGCACCCAGTTTCCAAAAATTCCGTCCCCGTCCCCGTCCCCACACCCACATTTCCTGGCAACATAGATATTTTGTGTGTATCAAACTTGTTGAGTGAGAGACCAAATGGATCAAATAGCCAGTCTATATATAGCCTCTTTTGTGGGTCGAATTTCCCTAATGTAGGCCAACTTAATCATCATAGGGCCAACTTGGTGTGGAGGTGTCAAATGACCTATTTGACTCAAAAATAATTCTTTTTACATGATACAAAAGCCCAAGAAGGGTCCAATAAAATTTACAATGACTCTATTAACTCAATATAAAACCTAGAAGACTACAATGAAGGCTTTGACCTATAAACATGATGACCCAAGAATGAAACCCATGCTTTAATAGTCATTATAAATTTCTTTTTGACAAATAAATTACACTATATAATTATGAAGACCAATTATGAAGACCGAACCTAGTTACGATATTCAACACTCCCTCTTAACTATATCTATATATATATATTCTATCTATCTATCTATATAATATATATATATATATATATAAAATATTAGAGAGAGAGAGAGAGAGAGAGAGAGAGAGAGAGATCTCAAAAACACATGAATTACGAAGAGTTCAGGCATGCTCAGTGCCACGAACTAAACACCTGACTAGGGTTTTCTATCCGGGTGGGACTAAGATGGACTAAAGTTTTCAGCCACTCTAGGTACCATCATGCTTACTAACCATCAACCAAGGGATCTAGGTGCGTATCCACTACTTGTTCATTTGTTGGAATATATTGTAGGTTTACGATCATATATTGTACCATACTTCTAATATAGTGTGAAAATTTTTGAATCTAGAAATAGAAATCCTACTGTAGTCACTGGTTTATCATCTCCTACTTGTTGTTTCATTCAACAAGTTATTTAATTATAAACAATGATGAAAAACACTACTGCAGACTACACTGACATATAGATCATAAACTAAAACAAATATGAGACAAACACACAAGGGACACTGTTATTTTTGGACAGCATGTCCCCGAAAAAACCAACTTGCGAAAATCGGTGCAACAAATAGAGGGTTTTTATTACTAAGCAAGCAGAATCTGAGTACAACAAGTTGCCTCTCACACTGATTAACCTTTCAAAGAAATATTGACAGCAAGAAATACATACGAGGTTTACCTCATTCTCCAAGCCACAACTGATCTACTGATTGACCTGACTCCGACAAACACTGCAAAATCCCAGCGTAATCACTGCTTGGTCCAGCGTCTTGCCCCTAGGAGACTGTGTCACCCCTTCTGCTGAATCAATTTGCTGGAGGAAGACTATTGTTTAGCCCTCCCGACTCAGAACCTCGCTTCTCCAGCAAAATCTCAAACTTTTGACAAATATCCAACATTGCCACTACAAGAGACCCCCTTGGCTTGCATTAGCATTGTGTGAGCCCCTTCCTGGACTGCGTAGGCCTCTGCGTTGCCTCTCTGATGCTATTTTTGTCTCTCTACCCATTACCCTTTGGTTCAGAACTCCTTTCTGATCCAAGTCTCTGCTTCTGCCCCTCTCACTGCAACTCAGATCACTAGTTTGATTTTCTCAGTAAACCACACCCCAAAAAAATCAAACTGATTTGATCACTCAGTGTATCTCCAATTGACCCTCAAGCCTCCTCTTATACTTTTCTTGTTGATGAATCAATGACTAATATTAAAACATACTTGATCCTTATCTCTTAGAAGCTTCGCACCCATACTTTTATTAATACCCATTAATATTTTTATTTTCCTAAGTTTAGACTTAGGAACCACAATAAAAATATTAATTATTTTAATAACTCACAATCCAGGTGGAATTTCTCCAAACGATTCTCCAAACACTCCCTCTTAGAGAGGAATGTGCTCTAGCAATACTTCCAATGGAAGCATCACACTGATCCATGACATCGGTCCTATGTGCTTCCAGTGTTTGGCCTGCTACCCTTCATCCATTGCACTATTGCACTTTGTGTTGTTACCCATGACACTGCCACTACTGCATCTGTACTACAGCTCCCTCTCAAAATGTTGCATCATGCTACCCATAGCACTGCCACTACTAACTGCTGCATTGCAACTCAGTTGCTAAGAAGTAGGCAACCAAAAAGCTACCCAAAAAGATGACATGCTGGTCAGTCTGGATGTCTCGTGATGTTGGAGCTATCTCTGTTGCTAATATGTGTTGACCCTCTACTACTATTGCATTGCTACAGTTTGCTATGTGCCTCCCGCACTACTGCAACCTTCACTGCACTGCTTTAGACTCTGGCACTCTAACTCTACCACTATTGCTCCATCATCCCTCGCACCAACTGACTCCCGTGAGCTCTACCACTATGTGAGCTCCTCTCAGCTACTGCGTCTCCTCCTCCTGGCTCAAAAAGCTGACACAGGCACTACGTGAGCTTCTGCGTCACTCCTCTGGCACTACGTCACTCCTTCAACTGTTTCTCTGGTTCTGAAATAGCGTTGTCACTCAGGAAAATTGCCTCTCTGCAACAGATTTGTTGGATCTCCCGACTGATGGATTCAGTGTCTTATGATCTGCAATCCTTTCATACCATGTGAAAATTTCTAAAGCTAGACACACAGAAATCCTACTACAGTCATTGGTTTATCATCTCCTACTTGTTATTTCATTCAACAAGTTATTTAATTATAAACAATGATGAAAAACAATACTGCAGACTACACTGAAATACAGATCATAAATTGAAACAAATATGAGACAAACACACAAGGGACACCATTATTTTTGGACAATACATCCCTGGAAAAACCCAACTTGCGAAAACTAGTGCAAAAGATAGAGCGTTTGTATTATTAAGCAAGCAAAATCTGAGTACAACAGGTTGTCTCTCACAACGATTAACCTTTCAGAGAAATCTCGACAACAAGAAATACATATGAGGGTTTACCTCATTCTCCAAGTCACAACTGATCCACTGAGTGGCCTGACTCCGGCAAACATTGCGAAATCCCAACGCAATCACTGCTTGGGCCAGTGTCTTGCCTCTAGGAGATTATGTCACCCCTTCTGCTGGATCGATTTGCTGGAGGAAGAGTGTTGTTCAACCCTCCCAACTGAGAACCTCACTTCTCCAACAAAATCTCAAACTTCTAACGAATATCTGGCACTTCCTCTCCAAGAGACCCTCTTGGCCTACGTCAGCACTGAGCGAGCCCCTTCCTATATTGTGTAGGCCTCTTCTGCTGCCTCTCTGCCCGGTACCCTTTGGCTCGGAACTCCTTTCTGATCCAAATCTCTACTTCTACACCTCTCAGTGAAACTCAGATCACTAGTTCAATTTTCTTAGCAAACCACGCCTCAGAAAAATCGAATTGATTTCATCACTCGATATATCTCCAACTGACCCTCAAGCCTCCTCTTATACTTTTCTTGTTGATGAATCAACAACCGAGATTAAGTCCCTAATCAATTGCTAAGATTAAAACATATCTGATCCTCGTCTCTTAGAAGCTTCTCGCCCATATTTTTATTAATACCCATTAATATTTTTATTTTCCTTAGCTTAGACTTAGGAACTCCATTAAAAATAGTAATTATTTTAATAACTCACAACTCAGGTGGAATTTCTCCAAACGATTTCTAGGTCTTGGAGATCTTATGTATTCTAGCCCCTCCACAAAATTTCGGAGCTAGAGCACATCTGATGCTACCCCAAAATCAACATATAGTGGTACTTGTTGTTGATATGCTTCGTCCTTGCATGGAATACATGGTCTTTGAACATATTGATGTTTCTTTGATTATCACAATTTATGAACATCTTGATGCTGATTTATTATCACAATCTATTATAGTAGGATCCAAAGGCTTTTGTTATTGTAGGATCCAGAGGCTTTCTTGTTGAGAAAGCTAGGGCATTAGGATTTGGAGATTTCTCTATCAATGGTAACTACTTGTGAATGTTTTTTACTTCTTTATATTAGGATCCTTTCTTTACTTATATTATTATAGTATTCTTCTTCATCAAATAGCTACCATAGCATAAACAATAAAGAGACAAGAGACACAAATTGTAGGTGATCAGCTAGGGCTAAAACCTCTCCCACTTGAGAGGAAAACCCAAAACAAATTCTTCTTCTTATAGATACTTATCTCACCCACTTAAGAAGAAACAAAAAATGAATTCTTCTTCTTATAGATACTTCGATTGACAAATACCAATACCATAACCAAGACCCTTGACACAACAACCTCTCCAAGACCAAGTCACAATCCTTCTTGATTTAACTTTTTCCTCCTTGAGTCAATGATAGTCAAACTTCTTCCTTTTCTCACGAGCTCGGTTATCCTTTAGATTATGGTCCGGTTGTAGTGGCTACAACCACCCTCCAAAATTTTGCCTCCACTTCGTTTTGAAGCCTCCCTACTAAAATCTCAGTAGCTTGTTTTACACTGCCCAGGTACTTGTGCTTTCATTGAGTTTTATCTTTCGCTTTACACCTTGTGTTTGCTTACTTGTTTTGTCGTCTAACCACAAGCTCACCCCGTGACTTGGTTGCAACCCAATTGTAGCATTGCCTTGATGATATGCGCAATTCTTGAGGGAAACCAACCTTGCTCTCAGGAAATGCACAGTGAAACCCAACAATGAGCTTCGGCTCCAAAATTGCGCAGACCTAGCTGGAAGCTTGTCTTCAACTGGGAAACTGCGCAAAGCAGTCCAAGCCACCAAATGGGCCTTTAGCTCCAAAATTGTGCAAAGCCAGCTAACAACCTGCCTTCAACTAGGAAATTGCACAGATCCTGAGAGGCAGCCCAGAGCTACTCAGCCCATAAATTGGGAAAAACCTACTGTGATCAGAAACTATTTAGTGCATGAACTAGAGTTGCCCGGTCCTTCCCAGGAGTGTGCAATCTTTCAAGGCAACGCATCGTAGTTTTCCCAAAAAGCAAGAAGCTAGAAGGAAAAGCATCCCTAGGAAGTAGGGATCTATTATTAGTTTCCCAAAGGTGACACATTACACTCTTTAGAAGTTTTTTCCAAGTGTCATTGTTGTCCTTGATCTCAAGCATACGCGTCATGAATTCCATGTTGCTAAATTTATGTAATGGATGCCTCTAGAGCCCATTTATACATTTGATCACCAAGCTCTAGCTTCCCCAGGAGATCAAGGAGCCTACAGAGCACTGTCATCGCTTTTCAGGGTGAGTTTTTCTTTTATCGCCTTTTGCTGATTTTTTTGTCGCTTTTGTTTATTTAACTTGTGAGAGTGTTGTTTCAGTCATTTTGTTGAATGACCATGGGCGTTTTGACTTGTTTTAACCTGTAGAAGTGTTGTTTCAAGTTATAGATTACCTTTCTCAGTCACATGAGTTTTCATG
Organism: Pinus taeda; assembly: GCA_000404065.3. Taxonomy (NCBI): domain Eukaryota; kingdom Viridiplantae; phylum Streptophyta; class Pinopsida; order Pinales; family Pinaceae; genus Pinus; species Pinus taeda. The sequence continues at coordinate 117,586 of APFE030744468.1, forward strand.
TTTTACACTAACAGTCATCGTTGCGGCGACTCCCTTCACATGCTTTGTGTTCCTTCAGTTTGATCCATTGCTACACTTATTTTACATGCATACTTCTACACTTAGTCAGATCTACACTCATCCTCACATAATCCTTCAGATCTGCTTGTCTACACACTCTCGTTGAGCAGGTCTGGGCTCCCCCTACCCGGATCTCACACTTCACTTCATGCACTGTGCAATTTGGGAGCTCAAGGCCTTAGCCTTGGCTTCTAGATTTGCGTAGAGCCTGTCTTGGGCTAGCTCCAACTGTGAAGTTCCAGGAGCCAGTCTCCTAGCTTGGTCAATGAGACTGTGCAATGTGTAGTATCTCCCAAGCCTTAGCCCAGACTGAATTGCACATTGTGCAGTTCTAATCATCAAGCTTCCTTACTAACTACGCAATGCACAGTTCCCACAGGCAGTCAGTCAATCAGTCACCCCTGTCAGTAAAAATTGTGCATTTCCTCTCATTAGATGCCTTAGTTGCTGCTTGATCATGTTGTAAAGTATATTTGTAAGAGCTAATGTTTTCTTTCCATTAGTGTCATTTCTGTCCCACAGGTACCACACTCGTGAAGTGCTTCTCGCCAGCAGTCATTATACCATGGCACCAAAGAGTTGTTTTAAGAGCGACCATTGAAAGCAATACTGGGGAAGCAATTGAGCAAGCACCAGTTTACTTACCAATATATGCAGATTCCTAACTGTTTACAGAAAATGAGTCAACATTAACATGGCAACAAGACCAGCAGCAGCGGCAGAAGGCAGCAATCCAATACAAAAAAAGGCAAAAAAGAAGTTGTTGACATAATAAAGGGAGAACAAAGCTGCGAAGTGAAGTGTATTCAATCTTCATGCAAGAAGCTTTGACAGAAGAAGCAAAAGGAAGCAGAGGACACGAGTAGCAAATTAGAGGAAGAGAGAAGGGCAGAGCTTGCAGGTAGAAAAACTAAGACCACAACAAGCAGAGCAACAATCGAAGGAAAGAACGAGAAGAGAAGTAGAAGTGAGAATAAGAACAAATGCAAGGCGCAATGATAGAGAAAACAACGCCAATACAGTTTGATAAGCCAAAACAGTGAGAAACTGAGCAAAAGAGTGAACAGATTCATGTTCCCTCACCAAAGCTAAGCACAAGAACCAAGTTTGATTAGAGTTCTACAAGTACGTGGAGCAGCTAAGGTGAGAGGCCACCATGGTTGACTTGGAGTTGAGTGCAACAAACATGCAGAAGCACACTAGTGGTCCTAACATGGTCTACACAATGTTCCACATGCTTCAGGGTGAGATGGACATAGGTTCCAAGACCATATTCCCTGGTGCCATGGAGGTAAGATTCCACTTTCAACAAGACAACATCAAGCAATTTGGGGAAAACATAGCACAATACCAAGCTTGGCATCAGTACATGACCGGGAAGCATCATGTGGATGTTGTCGAGTTGGTCTTTCCCGAAACCGCAAAGTCATAATGTTTTGTCTTGCATGGGTACATGTGGAAAATGTGTATTATTTGTAACTGTGTTGTAAGTGAAATTCCAAGTGTCATTAGTGGAATGTGAACAATCACTATGTAATGTAAAGGGTTATTTATAAAGAAGTTGAAGGGTCATGAGGGTAGTCTAAGAGTCACAAAGGGGAATGTCAAGGGTCACCCCACCCTTTGTTATAAATAGAACCTCATAACTCATAGAAGAGGCTTTTGGGAGCAAATATTTTGGCTAGGCATTGCTTAGAGAAGGCTTAGAGAGTATTGTGACAAACCTTGGCTTCTCCATAACATACAGTGAGTACATCTCTTTGGAGGAGTAGGCAATGTTGACTATAATGTCCCCCTATTGGGGCTATTGGTTGTCAATGGAGTATGTAAGGATGGAACTTTCACTTAATAATATATAAAAAAGCCAGCACGTTTTGATGCATATATTGTTATTGTAGTTGGACTATTCTGATGCTTTAGCAATGTATGTTATTTAACTTATGCATTTGTGTATGAACTATTTTGTATGCAATTGTATGAATCTTGTTGTAGATGTGTTGTTAGTTTAACCTGTCGCTTTGGTTTATGGAATATTGTGCTTTCCAACTTGTGATGTCATTCTGCTCATGTGTTCCTTTCAGTATGCGTACTATTACATGCTTCTAAGGGATACACTTACTTTCCCCTCCATGTGTTGGAACCCCCATGCATCTCACTTGAATCACTGCAAGGCCACACACTTGCTCCCGACAAAGTTATCACATTTACCTCTGCGCACTATCGCAGTCAAGGCATTACTTTACTACCCATTGCTGGTACTCCTACTCCGAACGGTCTGAGGTCTAGTTCAGACTTCTTACCAGGGAGATCCCCTAACATGTTGGCGGGTCCAACACTGTCAACAGGTCCCTTGTTTCTGATCTACAACTTTTAGCCCTGCTTCAAAAACCGTAGCACTTATGGTTGACCAACTTTGAACTTTGATTTATCTTCACTCTAAATGGAGACTTCTTTGGCAGCTAAACTTGAGATCCACCTTCTCGTTTACCTTGATTCGACCATCAAGTTTGACTTTCATACCTCAGCTTCTTCTGCAGTGGACTGCATCTATTCCTAGCACGTGTGGAGTGGATCAACCTAAAATAGATCTGAAAATATTCTTGATTATGTTCCTCTTTCCTTCGCTTGGTTATAGGCTTCCTTCTTCATGAACTTTGCACTTCTTTCTGCCTTCTTATCCTTGACTAAAATTTTGTCTATAAATGAAGGATGAGTTACCTATATATAGTGGTTTTCTCTTCAAAATGAGTCGACATCTCCCAGTGACAAGGCCAACATGTCTTTCTAGAATTATCTTAAGGTCGACTTCAAGGTGACCTTGTGACATGATCTTGGAGGGTTCACCATTTTTTCTTTTACAATAGATTACATGTCCAAATGGATCTTTCATCTTTGACATTGACTCTATAGGCTTTATGACATGATGACTAATCTTAAAGGTTCACAATGGGAGCCTTAACTAAAAACAAAATTCCTTGAACATGAAACCCATGACTCAAGCATTGCAAAAATAATTTTATTTTTCTTCTTTACATCAATTACATAAAATCATGATTACGCGTGTCATTATGAAGACCGAACCTAGTTATACTTTTCAACATTTCCAAACAAATCTGACAAGAGTTTTCTTAACCAAACATCTTTCTTTCCTACTTCACATGCAACAACGTATTCAACTTCGGCACTACTTAATTCAACAGGATCTTGTTTTCTACTCATCCATGAGATCATTGTAGTTCCTAGACCAAAACATCCACAGGTAGTGCTTCTGCTATCAGTCTCATTGACACCCCAATCTGAATCTGTAAAAGTTGTTAACTTAACTTCCTTTTCATCATATTTTAAGAAGTGATGTATAGTGCCACGGAGGTATCTAAGAATATGCTCAAAAAAACATACATAAGATCTTGCATTTACCAGAAAAATTAGAGAGCCCACCAACTTACCAACTTACGATAGCTAGTACGATCGACGAGACTAGAGTCAAAGCTTCTCAACTTCTTGAGATTAGTGATCATGGGAGTAGTCATAAGCTTGGAATCCATCATATCGAATTTCTGTAAAATCTTGATTATTTATTTACCATGACCCAAATATATTTCTCCAAGTTTCTACCAAGCTTCCAAACCCAAGTAATAGCACATAAGTCCTAGATCTTTCATTTCGAATTCAGCTACTTTACCCAGATATATTTCTCCAGGTTTCTGCCATGCTTCCAAACCCAAGTAATAGTGCATAAGTCCTAGATATTTCATTTCAAATTCAACTGCCAACAACTTCTTGCATTCTTGTAATGCTTCACACATATAATAAGTAAATCATCTACATAAAGTAGTATAATGATTGGTACATTGTTTACTACTTTAATATAGAGATTTGGATCTACAAAACTTTTGCCAAACCCAATTCTTAAGAGATATGCATCCATTCTCGTATACCATGCCCTCGGAGCTTGGTTTAAACCATATAGGGCTTTCTTGAATCTACAAACACGTGTGTCCTTGCTATTTATTTCAAATCCTTCTAGTTGTTCAATGTATACTTCTTCATCGATGGTCCAATTTAGAAAAAGTTGTTTTTACGTCCATCTGATGAATGTTCCATCCCATTGTAGTAGCTAGCGAAACCAAAGATCTTATAGTAGTATACCTAACAATAGGTGCAAAGTTTTCTTCATAGTCTATACCTTCCTTTTGAGAGAAACCCCCTGCAACAAATCTAGGTTTGTATTTATCTATACTTCCAATCGCATGTTTGATTTTGTAAATCCATTTTGAAGTGACAATTGATTTGTCCTTTCGCTTAAGAACAATTTGCCAGACTCCATTCTTCATGATGGATTGATATTCTTCTTGCATTGCCTTATTCCATTCTTCTTGATGAGCAGCTTCTTCAAATGTAGTTGGTTCAGCTTCCATCAATTTTGTTATGTATGTTGCATATACTGAATATCTTTTTGGTCTTTTTCTTTCTCTAAAAGTTCCTTTAGTAGCTCCATGTCCTTCGACATATTCAAGAGTAGTTTTCAACCAATTTTGCCTCTTCCTTGTTTCTGGTATGATCATAGGTTGAATCATTTCACTTGGTCCTTCATCTTCTTCTTCCTGATTAGGAGTTATCTCATCATGATGTTTTTCTTCTTCAAATAGTGTTGTATCTTTGTCATCATAATCAATTGGAATATCCTTGGACCTCTTGTAGGCATGATTTTCATTGAATATAACAACCCAGCTAACTTCAATTTGTCTTCCTTCCTTTATTTAGATTCTAAATGCCTTAAAGACTATAGCCAACGAAGATCCCTTTGATGCTTGTAGAATCTAGTTTCTTTTGCTTGTCTTTTGGAACATGGATGTATGCAAGACACCCAAAGATTCAAAGATGGTCCACACATGGCTTCTTCCCTGTAAATGCTTCTCGTGTCATATTCTTAAGAATTCTATGAGCAATTCTATTTTGTATATATATTGTTGTCATAGCTGCTTCATCCCATAGAAACTTTGAAAGATCTTGATCAAATATCATAGTTTGTATGCATTCTTAAATTGTTCTATTTTTCCTTTCTGCAACTCCATTTTGTTCGAGATTGTAGGGAACAATGATCTCACTCTTAATACCTATTTCTTTACAATATGCAACCAATTCTATTGAAGTGTATTCCCTACCATCATCGGATCTCAAGGTTTTTATCTTTCTTTCAGTTAAGGCCTCTACTTTAGATCTAAACTCCTTGAATTTTTCAAATACTTCATCCTTTGTCTTGAGAAGGTAGAGCCATGTATTTCATATAATAAACATGACCTCCAAGTGATTTGGTAGACATAGACCCACACACATCAGCATGAATGAGGTCAAATATTTTTTTAGATTTTGTATCACTGCTTGTGAAAAGCTTCCTTGTATTCTTTCCCAAAGCACATCCCTTACATACTCCTTCACGATTTTATTTTATGTTAGGGATGCCATTTACCATTTGATTGAGAGAGGGAATGATATTGTAGTGTATATGCCCATATCTTCTATGCCATAGTTTGATGGGATTGATTTCCATGTGAACTAGAGCTTGAAGAGATGGTGTTATAACTCTATATAGTCTTCCTTTATGAACTCCAATACCTTTTGCCTTTTCAATGCTTGAATCCTTTCCCCAAACCAAGACTTTACCATCTACAAAAGAAACCCTATATCCTTTATCTTCTAAACAAGATATTTAAAGTAGATTCTTTTTCAAACCTGGAAAATAGAATATATTATTGAGGTGTAGTTTTACTCCATTGTCCAGCTTCAAAGATGTAGATCCAAGGCCCTTGACTGCATAGATGTAGATCCAAGGCCCTTAACTACATAGTTGTTATTGTATCCTAGCTCCACTGCATGAGATGATTGTTCCTTTTGATAGAGTATCAAGTTGTTCACTTTCTCCTATCATATGTCTTGATGCTCCACTATCAATGATCCATGCATTGTCATCATCAAGAGTACCCATAAGTGCAGCTAAGAATCCTTCACTTTTGACCTTCGTAGATAGGTTGTAGAAGATCCATCAAATCCAACATCCTGCAATTCTTATGATATTGAATCTCATCTTCAAGTAAATTTCCATAGAGGGAGTATCCTTTCTTCTTAAGCCAATAAAGTGATCTCCAACATTCTTTAACCTTAGCTCTGATACCAAGTTGAGAAATCAATGTTAGTAGTAATAAGGGTTTGATTCCTCTTCTTTGATAATTACTTATGAATTATGTTGGCTTCTTTTACTTCTTTATTATATTATGTTTTATCAAGCAATTACCAATATATGTGTATATGAAGATCACAAGAACAAGAGACACAAATGTAGGCGGACAAAAGGCAAAACCCTTATAAGGGGAAAACCTAGTCAAGGCTCTTCCTTAAGTAGATTCAAAGACAAGATGAGATAGTCCAAGACTCTTTTGACCTAGACACGAACTTCCTCCAATCAGTGAGTCAGCACTTCCTTTTTCTTCAAGTGATGTTCTTCCAATAGCAACTTTGACCTAGAATTTCACCCGAGTAGCAACAATTTTTGCCTCCCCCAGAGCAGAAGAACTTCGACCCCAACAACATAACTTTGACCTGCAGTAGAATTCAGAATTTTGGCCCCAACAATAGCCCAATGAAATCAAAATGTGAAAGAACGATGGCCCAAAACTTCGACTTTGTCTTCTCCTTCAAACTTATTCATTCTCTTGGAATTTCACACATTTTTCTGCCTCTTTTTTATATATAGAACTTGTTGAGTGAGTGAGCAAATGGATCAAACTACCTATTTATGATGATGATGATGATGGTTAACGTCGGCTGAGACCAAATAATGATCTATCGGACCTAAAAAGACAAATTATTTATTTTGATTTAAGATTTTATTCCTATGCTCAAAAAGCTTGGAGAGAAGCCTCCCGAGCTCACTATAATTTTGGCATTGTAAAAGGCTAGGAAGGTCAGTGTTGTAACAAAGGTTGTGAAATTGAGATCTAAGGTGGTTGTATGCAGGGCACTGTAAGAGGAAGTGGTTTTCATCCTCGATGCTCCTATTCTCACAAATATGGCAGATCCTTTCCATCCATGGCGTTTTAGGAACTACCCAGCGACCAGTTTCGCTATGGAGCTCATGAGAATTCGTTCTAATCTTTGCTATATTAATTTTCTTCTTTGAGCTAGTTAAAATAGAGAGATACTTTTGATATTCAAGGGTGGGGTTGATGACCTTCTTATAATAACTTAATTTTCTTTTAGACGCTAAATCTTTCTCACACCACAATTTTTCTTTGAACTTAGAAGTAACAATATCTTTAATGTTATTTATGTTTTGCAAAGCATCATTCTCATTGATCTCCCAATAGTTTAGCCAGGCCCTTGTGTCCTTATCCCATCCTCGGTGAAGCCTTAGGTGGTTTTGGCTGGAATTTAAAGCTAGCTTAGGAAGTCTATGATTGTCTATGTTATTGAGCTTGTGCTTGTACAACAGAAACCTGCGCATAGCTAGGCTCTCAATAGGAGAAAGACCTACTTCTATAAGGAGAATTGGATAGGGTGTATTACTTTTAATTTTCAGGTTATAAGTTATAAAACGCTTCTGGATTTGCTCAATCTTCCTCCATGATTCTCTGGAGATGCTGCAGCCCCAAACTTCACAGCCATATAAGATAACAGGAGTGACTAAAGTTTCAAAGAGGAACTTCATTTTATCCCACATTACGAGGTTTGTTGTTTTACAGTTATTTTCAAGACCAAAATAAGCTTTCCATCCCCCATTGATCCTTTTCTCAATGCTATGGTTCCAGTTGAGCTTGTGATGGATATCAATTCCTAGGTACTTGTAAGAATACACTTCCTCCAAGTTATTATTGTCATACATAAAATTAGTGCAAGTGTCCTTCTTGGATTTGATAATCATAACTTTTGTTTTGTCAGTGTTAACAGTCATACCCATGGTAGAGCAGAAATCCTTAAGAAGCTTTAGTTGCTTATCAAGATCAGAAGGGCACCTTGCCAAAAGAACAATATCGTCAGCATAGAGAAGAAGGATAATGTCTATCCCAGCTAAGATTGTGCCACCACATCCTGCTTCTTCTAAATAACCTTCGAGCTTATCGATGTAAATGCCAAATAGAGTAGGGGAAAGGGGGCAACCTTGTTTAACTCCGATGTTACACTTAATATCTTTTGACCACCCCTCATTGTTCTTTAGCTTGGAAATTACATTCTCGTATAGCCTTATAGCAGCAGTTCTTAACTCAAGAGGAACCTTTAGCTCTTCTAACCTATTCCAAAGGTTGTATCTAGGTACCGTATCGAAAGCCTTTCTAAAGTCTACAAAGCAGCAAAATAAATCGGATTTATCATTACGGCATTCCTCCGCAATGATCCTTAGCGTAACAAGGTGGTCTGTTGTTGAGTGATGCTTTTTGAAACCTGCTTGGCCTTTAGCCCTCTTACCTTCACTTTCAAGCCATATGCTTAACTTTTTTTCCAGAATACTACCATATAACTTGGCTAAGAGAGGGTTGATCATAATTGTCCGATAATTAGAGGGGTTAATCATAGGGTCGACTTGGCATAGAGGTGCTAAATGACCTATTTGACTCAAAAGGAATTCTTTTTAGATGATACAAAAGCCCAAGAAGGGTCCAATAAAATTTACAATGACTCTATTGAATCAATATAAAACCTAGAAGCCTAGAATGGAGGCTTTGACCTATAAACATGATGACCCAAGCATGAAACCCATGTTTTTGACAAATAAATTATATTTAGTTTTTTTTTTTTAATGTTTATTTAGATACCATTTTTTCCTTTGATTTTTTAATATATTTTGTCTTTTTTTTTTTTAAATATGTATTTTTCAAAATACTCTAGTTGTTGTAAGGTAGGTAAGTTTTTTTTTGTTATTTTTTAAATGGTTTTTAAGATATCATTTTTTACCTTGATTTTTTTTATTCTGTATTTTTTTTTCTATTTCCTATTTTTTTTAAATATGTATTTTTTTAAATACTCTAGTTGTTGTATGGTAGGTAAGTTTTTTTTTGTTATTTTTTAAAATGTTTTTTTAGATATCATTTTTTACCTTTGATTTTTTTTTGTATTTTTTTTTTTACAAGAACGGTTATGGGGCTTCCATTGACTATCTGGCAAAATACCATAAATTTGGTTACAAAAGCTGAGACTAGTTTCATGGAATATTTCCAACCAGCTGAGCATGCCACACTCACTTGTGAATCGCATTTTTTTACAAATTTTCACATGGCCTTTTCTAGCTGATTTCCCAAGCTTATGGATACAAACGAACTGCTTTAGCAAAAGACGGAAGAACATAGCGGTTTTTTAGGGGATTGGATCCCATGAGACTTCATTGTTTCTTAGGATAGTTCCAACATCTAACTTGGCTGCCTTTTTTGCTTCTACATCTACTTCCTTGTTATTGGTTCTCAGGATATGGAAAAATTCCAGTCTCAGGAGTTTGGTCATGCCTTTAATTCTTGAGATTGTCCTTGCTAGTCGAAGATCAGCGAGATTTGTATTGGTCACCATTGCATTTATAATGTCTTGTGAATCTCCCATGACAGTTGCTTCTGTGAGCCCCAGAACCTTAAGCATTTTGATCCCTTGGAACAGTGCCATGACTTCAACTTAGATGCTTGTGGTGTGGCCAAGACCCCATGCAAACCTGTGGATGGAAGAATCTTTTGGATTTATAATTATGCCTCCTACTCCAGCTCTTCCTAGATTTCCCTTAGCTGCCCCGTCAAAGAACAGGGAGGGAAGAGCTTGATTGGACAACCAAGCTTGAAAATCTGCTCCATTTTTCCTTATTTGCCAGTCTTTGAGGCGTATGGGTGATATTATTGACTTTTGGGAACTTAGATTGAGAGCGGCTCCAAACTCAATGTCATGCTGGCTTAGATTTGTGTCATCCTTTTTATCACTTAGCCACTCATTTAGCTGTCCTTTAACTGTATTTGCAACTACCTTGTAGTTCTGTTCCTTATCCCTGAAGATCCTTCCGTTTCTCTCCAACTAGGTTTGCCAACTGATAAATTTTGGCAGGGCAGTCCAAGCAGATTTGACAATCTTGTTTTTTGGGCTTGGGCTTGGATATCTTGCCAACCACCCATCAAACAAATCCAGGACTGTGTGGGGGAAGATGGGCATCGATTTCAACGTTCCAAGGAGCTCCTGCCAGACAAGGACTGTAAATTTGCATTCCAAAGAAATATGAACAACAAATTCGGAATTTTCTTTGCATAGAACACATCTTGATGGACCAAGAAATCCCCTTTTCTGCAGCCTATCTTCTGTTAGGATTTTTTGGTGGCATAACAGCCAGCAAAAGAAATCAATCTTTGGAATAGTGGAGAAGTTCCAGATGCTGTTCCAAGGCATCGGGTTGGGGGGAACGTGAGGTCTCTCCATGATTTTGGCATAGCCCTGAGCCACCGAATATCAAATTTGCTTCGCTCCCCAGCCTCTCAAGCCCTTCCTTCTTGCATGAAGAGGGGCAACTCCATGAAGCAACTGAAGCAGCGTGGCATATTCTGGCAACCATGCAGCTAGTACATTGGGCATTTTCCAGCCTTCCCAACTATCTCGATGCCAAGTCGATATGTCCCAAAGCAATTTTATGTTAGCTTCATCCATCCACGCCTTCAGCTCTCTCCTTAGACTCGAATTCACTAGCAGAGGTCTGTTCATAATGTTGTCCTCCCAAATTCTGATATGTTTGCCATTCCCAGGTATCCAATAGGCATTATCCCTTATAAGTGGCCCGACTTTGAAGATTGGATTGCTGAGAGGGGATCTAAGATGGTCTTTGGGCCGCTCCAGGCACCGGAGTCTCTGACCTCTGAAATATTTCCTCCACAGCACCAACTGAACCCATCCAGGCTTTGGCGCTATAATCTTCCAAATCAGTTTAGCTCCCATTGCTAAGTTCTGAGTGTTTATATTTTTAAAATTTAATCCACCTTCCTATAGCGGGCTGGAAACTATTTCTCAATTTACTAAGGAGAGTCTCTTCTCATTATTCTTGCCTCCTTTCCAAAGGAATTTTCTGATTAGTTCCTCCATGTTTTTAATGATTCCCATTGGTGCCAAAAGAACAAAAAAATTAAAGAGAGGCAGGCTGCTCAATACTGATTTAATTAGCATTGACTTTCTGGCCATGTTGAGCCAAGCTAACCCCCAGGCCTGCATTTTGGTTTTGAATTTTTCTATCTGTTGGAGCCAATCCATGCTTGCAGTCCTCTTGTGGAAGACAAGCAACCCGAGGTACTTGAAGGAAGTCCAAGATGTTGAAGCTGCAAAGCCCAGGCATCTGGCTATGGAACTAACAACAACTATTGAAACATTCCAGCAATAAATATGACACTTACCCCTATTTAATTCACTGCTCGATTCTTAGCAGTAGTCTTCCAAAACCTCTTTGAATTTCCTTGCCGACAGTTGAGAAGCAACCCCAAGGAGCAGAGTATCATCTACAAAGAGTGCATGATTGATGCTTTTGATCCCTCTTGCTTTGCACAATCCAACTATCTCTTGGTCTTGTTGTTTCTTGTTTAAGTGAAAACTAAGGACAGAGGCCTGCAACACGAAGAGGAGAGGTGACAGAGGGCACCCCTGCCTCAGCCCTCTCGTTGCTTTAAAGAAATCGGCAGCCCTGCCATTTACAAAAGGAGAAATCTAGGGTTCGGAAATACAAGCTTTGATCCATTTGATAAAATTTTGTCCAAAACCCATTTTGTGCATTACATCAAACAAAAATCTATGTCTTACATGATCAAATGCATTAGCTAGATCGAGTTTAATAACCGCACCTTTTTCTTTTCGTCACTGACTTGAGTGGATTGCCTCTTTTTTATTTTGTATTTTTATTATATATTTTGTCTCTTGTTTTTTTTTATAATTTTTTTTCTATTACCTAATTTTTTTTAAATATGTATTGTTCAAAATACTCTAGGTAAGTTTTTTTTAGTTATTTTTTTAAATGTTTCTTTACATATCATTTTTTACCTTGATTTTTTTTATTCTGTATTTTTTTTTCTATTTCCTATTTTTTTTAAATATG
>APFE030744468.1:137720-151201 GCA_000404065.3 Pinus taeda
AACAAATAAGCGGGCCAACTCCCTGTGGTGCTGAATCTGAGCAAGCCTCTCACAGAACTGAAAACATGACATATAACGGAAACCATTCATTGCCAAAGGACAGGCTTGCAATTCTGCCAAAGAGGTGGGTTCCTCTCTCCTATGATTACCACCTTTTCCACCCTTACGAGGCCTCTGCTGTACCTCAACCTCTGTAGATGATGAATGGTCATCACCTTGCTCATAAGTCTCGGTATCTGACATGGTTGTGGAGCAAGATGGGAAAACTGAAGGACAAATTGAACTGCTGCCTTTGCCTGCAAAAGTACTGAACTCTATGCTGTTTCAAGGGGAAAAACATGAGGGGAATGTTAGGGGAGGGAACTTCTTTAACAAGGAATGGGAATATATGATAACAACAGGGAATTTTTCAAGGGAAACTTTACACATTGTCATGCATATAGGAACCTTTTTAACATTGGGAAATCATTTGCCAAGAACATCTCATATGGGACAAAACATGTATGAAAATGAACATGGAAGGGGCATACATGAATCAAGAGGGACATAGGGACACCATACACCAAATTCACTGAGGAGTTCATGTGTGTTATAAGGCAGATTCTGCTTTTTTGTTCTTTAAGAGTTACATGCACATTAAGGAGTACATACTCATCATTTTCACATGAAGGGAAAGTGTTTCATGTATAAGGGGATGTCAAGGATATATAGAGGTTTGTACATGCTTTTAAATATACAGCACATTAAATTTACATGAGTCTCTTCAATCTTTACAATGTATCTTTTCTTTTTGTTTTAGTTTTTTGCATGTGTATGGTAGAGGGAATTAGGGTTTGAGTGCTTGTGAGAGGGGTAGGGTTTATAACTTAGGGATGGGGGGAGGGCAACATTTATGTGCAAATGAAATAGGACAGAGATGCAAACATGCTTATTAATGAAAGAGGGGAAAAATGAAAGGATCAATGGGACAATAAACACTTGAAACAATCACAAAATCCTAGCATTTTACAAACATTAGCAACAACCATATTAATCCATTCACTTGCAACTTTAAATGATACAACCATGACACACATCATTATTTTCACCATCCATATCATCATTCATGAATTGAGTGCCTACCTCGATCAATTTAGCAAGCAAGAGGGCAATTTAGTCGATCTGGAGTGGTTCTGTAGAAGACAGCTTGAGTGGTCGCGCCCCTGCTCTGAGTGGTCGCGCACTGAACCTGAGTGGTCGCGCACATTCACAGCCTTGTTTGAGGGTCTTCCTGGTGTCGGAATTGGGCGCAAGATGGCTCGTTGGAAAGTTCTTTGAGTCTAATTTCCAACCCAAGTAGAATTTTTCAATTTTGAGTTGATTTGACCTGTCAAAAATCAAATCTCCCAAGACTGGTCAAAAAGTGCCAAATGAGGCTGCCTGAAAGAAGAGTGCTGTTGCAGTCAAAATTTGAATGCCTTCCTCAGCCCCAAATTGATCTCATGATAGCTAATTGGAAATATATTTGTGTCTAGTTATAATTTTACCCATCAAGCAAATCATTTGGCCAACCAAGCTAGGAGAAAACTTGATTTTCCCAAGGTAACTTGCAGAGGTGTCTTTGATTCTCCTGAGGCAACCGTATTCTTGACATTTTTCTCAAATTATGACACCTTTAAAAAAAGTGAATGAGGTTTTTATTCCTTGGAATGTTTTGGACAAAATCCTCTCTCAGTTTCCCAAAATTCATCTTTGATTGCTCTGAAGCATCATTTGAGTGCGACTTGTCCCGATGTGTGAAACAAGGAATTCTGTCGAAATAAAGCGAGATGAAGGGGATAGGGGGCTTCTAAATTCTTGGGGAAATTTGTGGGAGTGGCGAGGGATGTTAGGAAGCAGGGGAAAGTGGAATCTCAGAGATTGAGTGAGGGGAAAGGGTCGAAAAGGGAAAAACACAAGCCCAACCTAGAAAATTGCCAGGTTGTAGCTAGAAACTAGGGTTTGTGGAAAACTGAGGAATTTGGCGGATCTAAGGGATGGGAAGTGTATGATATGGTACTTTAAGGATAGGGGAAGGTGTATGAACATCAGGAAACAAGTTTTTCCATTGATTTGACCATCCAAGAGAAATTGGCTTCAAAACCCTAGAAGAGGGAAATGAACTTGCCAAGGCACAACTGAAGCATGAACAAGGTGTAAAATGACTCATTAGACACTGACATGATAATGAAAACCCTATGAATGATGATAGATTCAGCTGAATGATGACATAAACTGACATTTGGGCAACTTTAGAAGGAGTGAAAACAAACCCTAGACCTAATGCCTAGTGACCAAATTTTGCTTGAAAACTCTTTGAAAAGACAAAATTTGACCTTGACACTTCAAAATCACTTTGTAAGAGCATGTTTGATCACTGGAGGAAGGCTGTAAAGACTAACACTAACAGTTTGATCAAATCATCATGTATAAACATATCACATTTGGTTAACTCAAAACTGAATCGTCATAAATCAAAATCATAGATTACATGTAACCATCATAAATCAAAGTCATAAAACACATGCATAATTTAAAACTGAAATAAAATATTGATACTTGTTCTTTATCCTTTTTATACACAAATTGAATTAGTTTCCAAACCTGCCAAGCACCCAGTGCCTTCTCTTCTCTTCAATCACGTACACTCACACACGACGTACAACACCACACCATACATACACCTACACTCGATGTACAACACAATACATCTACATTCATAGAGTTCAAGACAACAAATACACATCACAATACAACTATTGCACAATACATAACACAATACTACATGTACACAACACAACATGAACACAATACGACATGTACAACATGTACATAGTACCGCATGTACACAACACCACATGTACATAGTACCACATGTACACAACACCACATGTACATAGTACCACATGTACACAACACCACATGTACAACACCACATGTACAACATGTACACAACACCACATGTACAACATGTAACAACACCACATGCACAAAATGTACACAACACCACATGCACAAAATGTACACATCACCACATGTATGACATTTGCATAGAACCGCCTGTACATAGCAGCAATACTATACATAACAGCAATATTGCACATCTAGGGACCACATTATCTCTAACAGACAACCTTGCCTCTAATGTCTTTCCACTATCCATGTTTGTCCCTGCATGTTACAGATCATGTTGCGTTCATTCCATTGATGTATCCTTAATCGTTGTTTGTCTGTAACATAAGCATAGGCATAATTATAAGCATATACTACCAAATCATATCCACACGATACTAACCTTATAGCTTTGTCAGGGTTACTCTTCCCACTTGATTTCTCATAATACTAGGAACCTCTTCATGCCGTTCACCTGCATAGGAAATCATTCCTCCACAAGAATGATCCCTGACGACCTTGTTAAACATTAGCATAAAACAATCATGATCCCTGACGACCCTATCAAACATTGACATACATACATACATGTATACATATGTAGACATAAACATAATCACGATCACAACATAATTACCATATATCATAAGGTCAAGGTTAAGAGAACTCCCTTTATCTATGCACAACATTGAGAACAATAGTTCCCAACATATCCAAGGCATCTGATGCCTCAAATACATTTAGTTTACCTTTCTCATGGTTGTCTTGCCACCATCCATTTACCCCAATGGACCTAACTAACTCAACCGATTGTCATATTCTTTCCTTTAGTTTCCCTTATACATGCATCAGGCTTCATCTGGGTCTTACAGTACCTGTTGGGTTTCATTCATCTCTTCCCGAGCTTCATTAACTTTCCTATTCCCCCAACTAATTCCCAAGACCCTCAAAACTTAAAAGGCAAGAAAAAAAGCAAACAAGAAAAGAAACCATGAAAACCAATAATAATACGACACCACCAACAAAGTGGCATGGCCATGCACCAGACACAATCAAAACCACAAGTCAAGCATAAACAAATCCCAAAGCATCGAAAGCACAAAACTAGCAACAGACACCATGACTCAACCCCATGAGTTTCGAATGCTTCCAAGGGAAAGTTCAACCCGAGCCTTATTCAAGATTTCCTGACAGTCTCTTTTTCCACGTAATCCCTTGCATCATCCTGGAAAAAACACACAACTGCCAGTGCATAAATAAACATAACAATATATCGACTAGCTTACCTTGTTGTACCTAGCACGTTGACCTGTAACTAAACACTTACATATATCATCTCTCAAGGAACTCCATTTCCTTGATGAATCCAACCATAATTGGAAACTAATTGTTATACCTGTCAAATACATGTTCATGAATATAGTACATATCCACATGATGTCAGACAAAATCAAGGTTAAGAAGACTTTTTGTATTCATGCAAAACACTCATTCGTTTGGAATTGCAATTTCCAACATAGCCAAAAGAACTCTCACCCAATTCCTTTCTTTTATCTTTTCGTTGCTGCAATTGAGTCTTCTTATGTGTTATCACATCACCCAACTGTTAGTTATATAAACAAATCAATTGTTACCTTGTCATGCTAATACCAATCATGTTGCCTTGTAACTATTCACTCATGTCAGTCAAATGTTCCAAAGATCAAGACATCGTGTTTATTAATTGTAAATAATCCTTTACCGAGACTAAGAACCATGTCATAATTTGTAATCAACTCACAGTCATTAGTTATAATGATACCACTATTACCCACTTGCACTCAGGTGCATATCAGTTGTCTCAGCACATATTTTGTTAATACAACTATCTTAAAACAAGATCATTCCTTCACGCAATCTTATAGACACGTAGTCATATCATCCAATTAACCAAACATTTAGACAACCTGTAAACATAACCCCTTACTATCCATGGTCCACACTAAGGTAGAAGGAGGCAGCTACTATAATGGCCCAATCTCCAATGGGATCTCCAAGGCTCTACTAAATTTAACCACACTTGCCAAAAAATGATTTTCATTTCTCATACATTTTGTACTTGAAAACATACCACATAATCATGCCACTTTTCCATTTTGTAGATTTCACATAAAGTACGTAAGGGGAGTCGTGCGAACTGTATTCCACTCCTCTACTCTTCATCCCTGGTCTTCTATTTCCTGCAAACATACCATGTTAAATAAACCAAATAGATGACATAATCAAACTCATACCTCAATATATCTCAAGGGAGACTATCACATCTGCACAAGTTTAGTCCAGATCAGTACGACATAATATCACAAGTATATCGACTCATACCTAAATATCATAACCATGACCATATGCACAAGCCAATCTAGATTAACATGATATATATAACATCCAAATATTAAATGTAATGACCATAATAATCATGCATATGATCGCAATGCATATAACAACAAGTTAATTATTATGCATGACTATTTGACACGTGCATATGACTGCATTGATTAACTAGCATCTATCATGCATGTAACCACAACAGTAATAAAATGGCAAGCATGCATATAACCATAATACATATAACAAACATTAACCAACATACATGCATGCCCAACATACAAACCTTAATGATGATTTGCTCTTACCTCGAGGTCCAATGTTGTAGCCTCGCTTTTGATAATCTACATCTCCTGCTCCATCTCAGGCAACATATCAACATCATAACATACCAATAACATCAGGATGACACAAACTACATAATAACAACCATGATTCTTCTTTGACCTACCATGCATGCATAACCATATACACTTAGCCAATCAAGTCCAAGTGTTTGAATCTGGAAGATTTGATACCACCCTATGGTATCAGATATCACACAAAGAGAATGGAAACCCGCTTTGATACCACCCTGTAATGTCCCCTCCCACATTTACCCAATTTCAAAAGCCTTCTAGGTAAACATGATACGAGTGTCACTATGACCTAACCCGAAATCCCAGTTCCAATTAAGGAAGTGGGGCCTACCATCCTACAGGGACTACAAGTCACTCAGAGGTTGAACAACAACCCCAGCTGACCAAACCTTGAGTTGGAACCCTTTTTATCTACCCTGGGCCTGTTACACAATATTTTGTCACACCTCCTGTTAACTTCCTATTCCATATGCCGAAGTGCCAAAACATTGACAACTGTACAACATATCCATCATGATATACAAACCAAAACCTCCCTAAAGAATCAAAGGAAAACTTCCTTGAATCCATTCCGAAGAAGGTTAACTAAAAACCTAATTTTTAGGGCTGACGCGTTTTGCTACACTTCCTGCCCGTGTTGATGGCATGTTGCTTTATTTTACCCTAGTGTTGCCAATGCAAGTTTTGATATGAAAACCCACACTAGACCCCTTCTAGCAGGTTTTCCCAAACTGGAGGAGAAACTTTGTGCACTAGAACCTTCGAGAAAAACGAGCTAGATATTGGTTGTTGTTGATATGGTCGAGCTCTTACATTTGCACCTCTTGATCTTATCATCATGGGCTTTCCCCTTGAGATGTGGACCTTCCTCCCTCTTTTGTGGATCCCTAACTCCCTCTCCCTTCCTATAAATTCACTCCCTTCCATCGCCAAATGGTTGGTAATTGATTGTTGCATCCCTATGCTGAAATTATGCTTACATGCTACCCATTCTAGCTTAGAGAAGGAGTGATTGAAGAGTCTTTGCTTGGACTTGGACATCCACCAAAAGGAGGTCTCCAACATCAAGGCATAGGTTGTATGCTTCCCTTTTTTAGCTTATTAATATATACATCTAATGTTCACTTTCCATAATTGTGTATACATTTATGCTATTAGCTTAATACTCCTTGATCTATTAAGTAGTTCATGTTTGATGTATGCCATATATGCTCTTGTATCTTTTATAGCTCTTTGATCTTCTTTGCAGGTACTCGAACGTAGAGAACAAGTAAGGAGCGAGGCAAAGAATCAAAGTCATCTCCAAAGGATTGAGCGATTAGCATCAGAGCGAGGTAGGCCACTCTCTCTCTCTCTCTTCATTTGTTAAACATAAGCTAGGAAAGTGTATGTTAGTTTGTTTAGTTTGTTTCCAGACCCACTCATTGGGCTAGAGGGATCGCCTATGTCCGCAAAGGGGATTTATCTTCACAACAAAATGGTGACTCCATTGGGGATGTTATAGCCTCTTCATCCTCTTTTCTCATCTGATCTTCTGATCAGTTTGACCGACCATCGAGTTCTCAATTAGTTTGAGTCTGAGTAGGTCTGCACAATCATTGATTGCTACCTTAGAGTGCTAATTCTGGAAGTGTTTGTGGGAATATTTTTATTTTTTGCCTCATTCCTCACCTAACACATTTTTTGTTCTGACAATTGCGCCGCCAACGCATTTTCTTGTAAAATAGTTGTGTTGATCCCCTGTTCAGCGTCAGTTTTTCCATAATAATCGCATTGATCTCAGAGATTGGCAAAAACTTAGGGTTTCTCTGTCAAGTCCAGTGTGTATCAACCCCTAAGGTCTTGTCTTGTTCTATGTGATTGGATTTACTGGTGTTTTGTTTGATTACCTACTTTCATTGGAAAATTCTTGTCTTTTTGAGATTACAAATGTTTGAGTGAAATTGGATTGATTCTAGGGTTTATAGGTCATTTAATTATCGCTTGCTGCTTGTAAGTGTCACTGAGTTGGTGGTTTGCTGATTGTTTGGGATTGATTGTCTAGTAAAATTATTCAAAACATTAGTTTACATTGGTTTTGGTTTGTCTTTTGCAAAATTTCTCTTCAATCGTTTAGGTCATTTTGCATTTGAAAAGCATCTTTGTTCTTCATCAAGCATAGATTACATTGCTTGGTTTACAAACTGAAAAGAGTGCATTTGTTGATTTGTGCAAAAGAGAAAAGTGAAAGATATTTTCATTAAGTGCTTTTGCATTTGACTTGGTGTTGCTTTGATTAGTGCATCGTTTGTATTAGGATCATTTTGAATTAAAAAATTCATTTTTTGCTTTAATTGAAGCTTAATTGCATTAGGACATCTGAAATCAAAGAAAACATCATTTAGATAAAGTGCATCTTAGTGAAGTAAAAGTCAGTTTTGCTTTCGATAGATTGCATGTTGAATAGCGAAATTGAATTTTAAGTTTTTCTTTTGCATATTGTATTTGGAAAAGAAAAGTTAGTGGAGGCATGTTCTTTGATGCATTCTCTTGTTTGATGCATTAATTGATTGAATTCTCTTCCCTTGTTATATAGCATTCATCGAAGTGAAAAGTTTTCTTTTCTCATATAGTTGCGTTTTAGGATTCAGGTGACATCGTTTGAGCCCAAAATTAAACATAATTCAAGAACAACATTGAAATTTACTTAATTAACCTAAGGAGCATTTGGAACTTAACACAAACATTTAGAGGTCTAAGCTAGAGATGTGCTACAATGTCTATAAAACTAGTAGTTGTCGTTAATTTCCTGCATTTTATCCCGGGGGTGAAATCTCGTTCTAGTACAAAAGTATATCGGAGGTTCTCTAGTACTCTTGGGTATATCGGATGCACTCTAGTATGGCAAGTATATGGGAACGCTCTCATCGAACGGTTATGCGTGCATTAGACAACGCTAACACGAACTTGTGCTCCCTATATTGTTGAGTATATATTGGGAGACCCCACTAGGTTGCTATCCTTTAGCCATAGGTAACCGAGTCAACTGCCTTGTAGAAATGATACATCAAGCACAATATTCAGGGAGATCGACTGTCGTATGTTAACTCCTTGGTTTCGGCTAAGGTGTATATAGCGGTTCACAAATACTTGGTAAACCCTCTTGCCTAGTACACCCTTTTTTATTTATTTCTTGTTTTTCAGTTCTAAAATTTAACTGCCCACGATAACATGACTTACCTATGTAGTTCTCCTCGGCCTCACATTGCCTAATTAATAGTAAATTTTAAATTGTAAGCTCAAATCAACCATCCCCTTTTTGTTTTTGAGAGAAGGTCATCTTGGTTGAACCACTGGGTTCGCCTTACATTTCCCCTTCATCATTTGACATTAAAGGGTCATCACAAGGAGTCCCTCCTGAGATTCCATAGTCACTTGAAGACCAAGGTCTTGAACTTGGAATTATCCCGAGTATTCAACCCCTTGCTTCTCGTCCTCCACCTCGAGACTCATCATCCCAGGAATTTGACCTAGAAACTCTTGAGAGTTTGCAAAGATTTTTATTATTCCCTTTGAATCCACTTTTTGATCCATTGGTCATATCTCCTCAACGTCCATATAGTTCATACGATAATCTTGGTGTGCATTTGGAGCTTTCTCCATGATCATCCTAGATTCCCCTCGCTAATTGTTTCCACCCATGGCATTAGAAGGTGCATTTCTAACCTCTCCTCAAGGTCCTCCTCCAGAAGTCTCAGCCACTCACACTCCTGGTGTTGGCGATGATTCTGAATATAACTTTCCACTTGAAGGCTTTTCGTATGTGGGAAGTGTACCACCTCCACCACCCCCTGAAAGCAGTGAACCTTTGTTTCCACCTGGTTACACCTCTTTGGCTCAATTGGTTTTAGGTACTCCAAGTGCATCTTCACTTTATCACAATCCTATTTGGTCATCAGGCACCATGCCTAATTCTGGTCCATTTGTTTCAAGCATGGCCTCTCAAATTCCTGTATCGACTGCAGTTTCTTCAGTTTTTGTACAACTGACAGTTATGGTTGGGAGAGTTAATGTCCCTATATATTCCTGAGGTCCTCCCTTAAGTGGACAATATGTGCCACCACCTATCCCACCGCAGGGGGAGCAACAACCACCTCCTCCATATGTACCTCCTGTTTTGGGTGGAACTTATGTGAGTGGATCTCAAACTCACACTGTCAGAGTTAGTCAAAATGTTGGTAGTGTACCTTATCCTCGTGGATCATCTATTCCATCTGGATTAGGCCAAATCCTGTATCAATATCCTCTTTCAGCCCAGATACCCTACCAACAACCGTACCCTCTGTATGGCTCACAACAACCTCAAAATCTACCCTTTACTCAACAGGTAGGACCCCCAATGCAACCTGGTTCAAATCTTTCATTTGGGACATCTAATTAATTTTAAACTAGAACCTATTAGTACCAACTTGGAACTCAACAAATTCCACAAGGAACTTTCCAACAACATCAACCTTATGTACAACAAGGTCATTATGTGCAACACATGCTTTATCAATAGCCATTTCAGCAGCAAAACGAACCCTTATATCAACAAGGCCAACCCTTACAACAATAAGGTCAACCCCTACAACAACAGGGTGAATAATTTTATCAGTAGGGTCAACAGTTGCAACAACAACCTTATACTCCAAACTCTTCACAAGTTTTTTATCCACCCTATGGTTCTCAACGGCCTATGACGGGTCAGTATCAACCTTACCTGGTCAAAACCCACCTTTGTGGGGGGAAAATCCACCTTTGTATGGTCAGAATACTTCTCAGTGGGGGAAATATCAAACTCCTTATGGTCAAAATATGCCACTTTGGGGGCATAACCCATACCAACAAGGTTGTAATCCACAAGCTAGGCCTTATCAAAGGCCTCCCATGCCTTTCAATCCACAATTGCCATTTCTAGCAACGTTGGAGCTATCCTCTACTTCCTACTAAGATTCCTGGCGATTATCCGAGATTCAAAGGAAAGTCTGGAGAATACCCCCAGGCCCACGTTATGACTTACAATTTTATAGTGTTCATCCAATTCTTAGGGTGATGACTCCATTCGTCTACATCTTTTCCAGTGAACCCTGATGGGTGCTGCCGCGAAATGGTACATCGAGTTACCTCGAGGTGCCTGTCAAGACTTCAACTCTTTAGCAATGGCCTTCCTTGCTCACTTCCAGTTCCCAGTTAGATATGAAACTGGTACCCATCTTCTTACATCTTTGAAACAAAATACTGCTACCCACATCTCTGATCATATCCATGAGTGGAGACATTGACGTCGCCTTATCAAGTTTGATATATCTGATGAGATGGTAACTGAATGGTTTACCAAATCATTCGTTAATAAAATTACCAAGGACATATATATGGGTGGTTTTGTGACCGAAGATCAAGCCATTTCTCGTGCCCAATATTTAGATTTGGTATATTCCTGATCTCGCACGCTATATGATCTCTTGCTTGATGCTCTGAGACCATCTACGGATCCAACATCTTCTATACCTCCAGATGTACCACCTGTTGATGGTATTATTGGGTCAATGACTCAAACTTCCAGTAAAGCCTCTTCGAAGCATAAATCTGTTCAACTACTGCATCCAATCCTCCTTTGAATCCCTCTCCAATCTTGGTAAAACCACCGAGGTTAATGTCATTCAGTCTACCGCAGCAGACAAAACCTCAAAAGGTAAAAAGAAGGGTAAAGGAAAATCCAAATCTGATACCCCAAAATAGGATCCTCCAAAATTGTTTGTTGATGATGCATATAAATGTAAGCCCAAATATCTTTGCCTCATCTTTGAGGAAGATCACTATACCAAGGATTGTCCCCGTCGTGCTGAAGTTAGCCATTTATTAAAAGGCACCCAAGGGATGTTGACTGTATTAAAAGAACATTTTCCATCACAACAAACCCAATTGGTAGAACAACCGCAATGTTCTACATCTTCAGGTTCTCATGTTTTTATGAGTGGAATGACACCTATTTCTATTGCCACTCGGTCAAAAGACTATCTGACTCCTCCCAAACAAGTTGTTTAGTCAATTTAATGTCTTAAATTTCTCTACATAAATTATAAATTTGGATATCGTAAACTGATGAAGTGTGGTGCACCATATGTGCTTAGTTAACCTTTTTCTTACTTTGTTGTTTTATAGTTTATGTTGTTTTTGGGGTTTTGTTCTTGTTGTTTCCTAAAGTGTCTAATGCAAATGGAAATCCTATTCTAAGGTCTTAAGAATACTTTTAAAGGTCAAGTATGGATGTAGATTTCAAGACAAGGTCTATGTCCCTAATGGTAACTTCCAAAACTTAGCACTTCAAAAGATCTCAAAACATGTTATAGATGGAATTAGTATTTAAACAAAAGTGTAAATATGCAGCTACTTTAAATCAAACAAAAGATGAAATATTGATCATGAAATCACTGTCTCTGCTGCTTGTCTAAATACATAAATAAAAGTTAAGCTATTTCACTCAAAGAAATCCAAAAATTGCAAGTAAAGTAAAGCTAAAATCAAATTACATCAACTCATATTCTGACCCCTCACCATTCGACTCGCTCTCGCTTTCGGAGGTAATCATAAACAACTTGAGCAATATGATATCTAATTTGCAGAAAATAATACTAATATTAAACTACACATTCATACTTCAATCCCTCACCATTTGTCTTGCTCTGGCTTTTAGAGGTAACTGAAAATGACATGAGTAATTCAATAACTAACTTGCAGAAAAATAAACTAATATCAAACTACGCATTCATACTTCAATCCCTCACCATTCGACTCGCTTTGGCTTTCAGATGTAACTGAAAAAGACATGAGTAATTTAATATCTAATTTGCAGAAAGGTAAACTAATATCAAATTACACACTCATACTTCAATCCCTCGCCATTAGTCTCGCTATGGCTTTCGGAGGTAACTGAAAATGACATGAGCAATTTAATATCTAAACTAACAAAGAAAGCAAATGAATAAGACTGAAATCAAAGCATAACTGAAATTGAAAAGCAAAAAAAACAAAGTCAGCAGAGAGGCAAATCTCATGTCACTATTTGATGCAAAAACATGTAAAGAAAAACTAATCTACAATCAACCGATTGAACACACTTACATGAATTAAAATTCCATGAATGAAAAATCTAATCTATCAAACTTGAAAGAAATCAAATGACATAATGAAATCAAAGCAAAATTACAAAATGAAATCTACTCTACCTTACATTCTAATGTGCTCCATGACATCTACTTCCATGTTGGGAACATCAAAGCTTTATTCAAATTCTTCAAAATCACAAATTACAACAAAGCTCTCCAAAGCTTTCAAAAGCCATCAAAAAATAACTACAAACTCCAAGCTAAAGAACTAAAAGCCAAGCCAAGCTCTAAGCTGAGACTAATAAGCTAATAAATGAAGGAGAAAGATCTCATATTTATACAAAAAGATGAGAAGCCATCTCATTAATGAGAGTCCATGAATCTCTCCCTCTACCTCTAGAGTCCTAATCAAAATAGGAACTGATAAGACACATGTCTTCTTAGAGTTATAGTATAATTAGAAGATGTGACACATATCCTCATGATCCCATGATTCTTTCCACTCAAATTCGAATTTGGCCTTAGAGTGCCACATAAGGGTCTTCTAGAAGCCTCATTTCAACCTACACATGTCAACAATCTCAACCCATTGGTTAGGTATAAGCTTATGCACATTATTTCCTAATTTTTAACCACAAATTCACTTAAAAGGCTTAGAATTAATAAACATTGGAAAAACATAAATGTGGCCCAATGATAATGAAAGTGGGATGAATGTGGT
>APFE030744480.1:0-12718 GCA_000404065.3 Pinus taeda
CATTTACAACCCCATGGGGAACCTTCAAATATGTCAAAATGCCTTTTGGGTTGAAAAATGCAGGAGCCACCTTTCAAAGGGCAATGGATATTGCCTTTTCCAAAGAAATCCGTGATTTCCTTGTCATCTACTTAGATGACCTCACACCTTCCTCAAAGTCTAACCCAGAACATTTGAAGCATCTAAAGAAAATATTCACAACTTGCAGGAATTATGGAATTTCCTTAAATCCCAAGAAATCCCTATTTGGATTGGAAGAGGGTAAGTTGTTAGGTCATATCATTTCAAAGGATGGCATTAGGATTGACCCAGACAGGATACAGGCCATCTTGCAAATGCCCCATCCAAGAAATATCAAAGAATTACAAGCATTCCTGGGAAAGATCAACTTCCTCAAGGGATTCATCCCAAATTTGGCAGAATTGAGCAGATTACTAAATAACAGCCTGAAAAAGGATTCAAAGGTGAAGTGGACAGTAGAAGCAAATCAAGCATTTGAAGGAATAAATTTGGCCCTTACACAAACTCCAGTCTTAACAAATCCTCAATTTGACAAAGAGTTTATCATCTTCTCTTTTTCTTCCCAGCATACTATTGTTGTTGTCCTATTACAGAAAGATGACCAAGGAAATGAGAGACCTATTGCATTCTTTAGTAGAGCTCTCAGAGATGCACCCCTGAAATATCAGATCATGGAAAAGCAAGCATATGCCTTGGTCAAAGCCATCAAATACTTTAGAATTTATACCCTATACTCCCATGTTATAGCTTATGTACCAAGTCCTATTGTCAAAGACATACTCACTCAAGAAAACTTGGAGGGCAGAAGAGGAAAATGGATTGCCAACATCTTAGAATTTGACATTGAAATAAAACCTACAAAATTGATAAAAGGGCAAGTTTTTTCCAAATTAATGTCTGAAACAAATTTCCAAGCCTTGGACATCAACCAACTGGACAGTGAACCGGAGCTGGCGACTCCAAAGATCAATGTAGCCTTTGAACAATCTCTGTGGTATTCTGATATCTATTATATATTGCAAAACCTGTGTGCTCCCCCAGGATTGTCCATAACTAAATTTAGGTTCTTAAAAATGAAAGCCTCAAGATTTTGTGTCATGGATGGCAATTTGCTTTGGAAAAACCATGAGGGTATATTGCTAAACTGCTTAATTGAGAATGAGGCTAACAATGTCATAAAAGAATTTCATGCAGGTGATTGTGGTGGACACTTGTATTGGAAGTCCACTGTGGATAAAATACTGAGGGCTGGTTACTATTGGCCCACTTTGTTCCCTGATGTTAAAAATTTCAGTACCTCATGCCATAAGTGTCAAATATTTGAGGGAAAGAGAAAATTACTGCCACTCCCTTTGAGGCCTATTGCAACAGAGAGACCTTTTCAGCAATGGGGCTTGGATTTCATTGGGGAAATCCATCCCTCATCTTCAGGACAACATAGATGGATCCTCACAGCCACAGACTACTTCACCAAATGGATTGAGGCCATCCCATGTAGACAGGCAAATGATTCAGTAATCATTCAGTTTTTGGAGAATAAAATATTGTCTAGATTTGGTTGCCCCAACAAGATAAAAGCAGACAATGCTACTGCTTTTAGATCCAAGAAAATGGTGAACTTTTGCCACAAATTTCATATTACTTTGGGCCATTCCATTGCATACTACCCTCAAGGAAATGGCCTAGCTAAATAATCAAATAAAAGCCTTGTAAACATCATAAAGAAGCTGTTGGAAGAAAATAAGAAGAATTGGCATAAGAAGCTTGTGAATGCCTTATGGGCAGATAGACTAACAACCAAGAGATCCATTAGGGTCAGCCCATATGAGTTAGTCTATGGATTAGAAGCCAAATTTCCTTCATCACTAGGGGTTCCTGTTATGAAACTACTTCAAGAAAGTCAAGCTGGGCCTAATGACATGCAAAGAAGGATCAATCAAATAATATAATTGCAGCAAACCAGAGACCAAGTTTATAGCAGAGTACAAGTTCTCCAAGAAAAGTTAAAGAAAGCTTTTGATAGAAGGACTAAGGCTAAAGATTTCAGCGTAGGTGACAAAGTCCTCAAGTGGGATTCAAGAAGGGGAGATAAAGGAAAACATGGAAGGTTTGATTCTCTTTGGAGAGGACCATTTATTATCCAAGCAGTGCAAGGAAACAACACCTACTTCCTAAAAAATCTGGATGAAACTAACTTAAATGAAGGTCCTGTGAATGGCAGGATGTTGAAGCACTATTTTGACTACTTTCCATGTATATAGCAGGGTCTTTCCTCCTGTACATAGTCAGTTGTATATATTTTATTTTAGCATACAAATAGTTCAGTTTAAAAAAGTTGTTGTAAATAAGCAGGGAAAGGGCTTTATATTCCAGAAGTTCCACAGAGGGGACAGCCTCCAGTTTTGAAGTACAAAGAGAAAGTTTTCAAGTTTTGGTAGGAGAAGTCAAGCACCAAGGCATTCTGACCTGCTGTTCTTGGTCTTTCAAAAGAAAAACCATCCCCAAGTGGAGCCACTGTTAGCTACCTATACCAATAGGTTTCATTTTTCATGATTGGCAGGGGAAATGCCAATATGATCTACTTTGGTGATACAAAGATCTCATATTCTTGTGGAAGAAATATACTTAGATTTGGTTGGTGTTGCCCTACTTCTGAATGGGTGATCCAACAGCCTAAGTTGGGTCATGCCATATTTCAATTTTTGTTATAGGTTAGAGAAAGAAATCTGTCCAAACAGCTCAATCTTGGCAGGTAAAGTAGATAGGTAGAGAAAGAAGGTTCCCAACTGCTTAATCTGGGGCCTTGGAAGCAATAAGGGTAGCTTTAGATAGGAAATCAAAAGAAAAAGCCAAAGGAAAAGAAAAGGCACAAAAGGGTTTGCAAATCTAAGTGCACCCTCCTTGGAGTAACAAAAAATGCTAGGCAATAGAGTGGGTAGGCAGAGGGGGTTACAGAAAGCATGGTTCATGGCATTTCACTGGCCTAAAGCAAAGGTAAGAAAAATGGTACTAGTACAAATGACCTATTTACAGCAGTCTTACAGAAACTTAATGGAGCATGTCTAACTTCCAAAATCACCCCCTATCACATTCATGACTAACATCCCTATGCCACACATGTTCACAAAGAAAGTCAAAGTCTTTTGTTGGTTCTAGTCTCTTTAAGAGCCACATTTCTTGTGCAAATATTCTTTTCATTTTGATCTACTTCCAAAAAGCTAAGTTGATTTCATATAAACAAAACTTAGTATTCCACCCCCCCATCCACCCCTCTCACTCACATTAACTACTAACCTATTACTATTTAACTCCCCATACCCCCTATTCCCCTATTACTATGTAAAACTTGGCAAAAAACCCAAAAAATCTAAGTGTCCCCTCCCCCGAGCATTATAGCTCTATGTATGATTTTCAATGTCTTCAAGCGCTAAAAACATTTGAGTGCGACCCAAAGAGTGCTAAATAATTAATCTTGGGATTAATCCGGGACCTGCTTAGATTAATTAGCCAAAACCCCGCTTTGCAAGTTAACCTTTGTAAAAATTCATTTAACCCATAACTCTGCAAAACAACCCAAAAACCCACTTTTTCTAATGTTTCCGCCAGGCCCGTATTTCCAAAAATTTTAATATTTTATGTTGCCTGCCTTCCATATCGTTCTTGCAACTTATCAACCCGTCAACCGTCAGATCTGGGCTTTCCCATCCGATGGCCCACATGCATATCGGACGGGCCTCTGTGACCAAAAGATACCACCCGAGAAACTGTCAGAGGGTGACGTCAGGCCTCTACCACACATCACCCCCAGATTTTCTCGGGTCACCTTCTAACAATACCGTGACCGTATAGAAGTCGGTCTGAGAAAACCCACTTACCACTCAGCAATACTGCCTGCCCACGCTAGCGCTACGCCCGCCCACGTCACTTCCACTCGGCACCTTGTCAGCACCCCTGCCCACCAGCGCTCCGACGTGTTCACCACCTGTGCAATCCCCGTGGACCAACCACAGACTGCCACCTCACCCGATGACGTCATGCTGACATCACCCGACCCTGACCCCACCTGATGACGTCATGCTGACATCATCCAAAAAGCACGCCAATAACCAAAAAGTCCATATTTAGCCAATTTTCGCGTTTTTTCTAACTTTCGTGAAAGAACTATCGCTCACCTCCGCATGAAAATTACGACCACCTGCCACCAACTACAAAAAATCAACCTGAAGAACGCTGCCGCCTACAACCCACCTGCACTTGCCACCATTACCGGCAATTCACCAGGTATTTACCCAAAGAATCCCCTCAGAGCTAACTTATATCCATAATTCTACAAAACTCAATTAACAAGAGTAAAACAAACCAATTTACCAATAAATTCCCGGTAAACCAGCATCCCTTTACAGTGGTAGGGTCGAATTTCACCTGCTAAACCCATATACAGTCGCCTTTTCCTAAATTCACACTCTATCCGTGCATTCGTGGACTAAAAACCTGAAAGGCATAATTCACTGGAAAGACAGAGTTGCCAGTCCCTGCAGTCCCTAAATTAACTCCCTTTGAGAATTCTACGCCATTTGTCACCACAGTTGCCTCATTTACCCTTACAATTGGCTTTATTGTTGCAAAATTAGCCCTCTGTGTTCTCCTGCCCACTAAAGCCAATTTCAGTACAAACTCACAAGTACTACCCAGCCATGGAAACACCAGTAGCACTGAATGTTCAACCTCTGAACGCCCCACACAGAGAGCTAGAGTGGAAGGCCCTAGGTGATAGAGATTACCAGATGTTAGACTCCATGGCCATGACAGCCAAATTCAATATTCACCTGTTGAATAAGTTAAAGGCCCAATATCTTAGTGGGGCTGATACCTTAGGAATTTGGGACTTCCACATACCCATTTACAACCTCCCTCAAGTCAATGTCCTCCCAGACTTGATAAAACAATGCAGGTCGAGCTATGACCCCTATCAGAGAGCCGTCCTCAGCCCCTCAGGCTCAGTATTGTTCCATATCACCCCTAAGGCCATCAATGAAATGCTCCACTTTCACACCACAAAACCCCTAACTCCTCTCTCCATCCATGACTTGATAATGAAAGGGGGCAAGTTGTCCAGTGCTTAGATTGCCAGGATTAGTCAGTTGTTTATCCAACCACAATTTGAAGCTATGTGCACCACCCTTCCTATAGCTTATCAGTATCTCAATGAGCTGGGCAAAATGCTGGTGGAGTTGATCAGTTATATCCTGGGTTATGGGTCATATGAGGATGTGGATGAAACCATTATGGCCATGCTGTCCATTTTCTCCCCAGGAATTCCTCCTGTTATACATTATGATTTTGCCACTTTTATTTCCAATAGGATTCATGAGAAATTAATGAATCTAGAAAGGGAAAAGGTGTTTAAATACGCCAGGTACATATATCATTTGTTCTTGTTTTATCAGCCTGATGCCTTCCCTGTCCCTCTCAAAAAGTTAGATGCCCAAGGAAGCCCAAGGTCTGTTGTGTTTTGGTGTTCAATCTGTCATAATTCATTGACCTTTTCATCCACCCAGCTATGACCTTGTTATTGGGTGTCCCTCCTCCCAGATTGACAGAGGAAATGCAAAGAATCCTTCACCTCTCAAAGGCCTACAGCATTGGTGATTGGTACTTTTACCAACACCACACAATAATCAGAATAGATGGCTGTGAGTTGAGTCCTTATAGGTTGCCAAGATATGTCCCTATGAGACTCTTTACCCTAGAGTACTTTAGGCAGTTTGGAAATGCAGACTTTGTCCATTTCCAAAGCAAAAATAAGAAAGTGCAACTGAAGGTGAGAAATCAGCTAGGCCCTTTTCTGTACAATAAAAGGGAGGAAGGATGGAAGGAAGCTGACCTGATCCTAGAGACCCTCAGACTACAAACTAGCTTAAAATGGGTGCCTTATGACCCCAACCACTTCATTTCCCTCAGGAGGATCAAATACAAATTGGGTGGCTACGCTCACGTTAAATTGCCTCATATTGAGCAGTATGCCAATACTTTTGGGTGGCTATGCTCACGTTAAATTGCCTCATATTGAGTAGTATGCCAATACTTTAAGCTGGAAAGAGGGCACGCTAGAAGAGCCAATTGGTAGGGAGCAAATGCTACAAAGAGAGGCAAGGAATCTTGAAAAAGAGGCTGACTTAGAAACTTGTGGACAGGTTTCTTCCTGCTATCAAAGGCAAATTGGAGCAGCTGCCTCATCTTCCACAGCCCAGCAGCAAGCAGCCGGAATTGCCCAACAGGAATCAAGCAAAGATAAACGCAAGCAGGTGGAGCAGGAACAACCACCTCCTAGGACAGAGCATCAAACAGAACAACAAGTAGAAAAGGAGATTGAATAGCAAGAAGAACATCAAGAAGAGGGACAGCCTATGCAGCAAGAGCAAATGGCTGAAGCCCCAACACCTACTGAGCAACAGGCTCAAGAGAAAATGCCTTCTAGGCAAGAAAAGGCAGTGGAGGCCTTAGTGCTTCAAACTCCACAAAAGGAGGAAAAGGGAAAGAAGAGGGACAAAGAACATGAGACTCCCCTCACCACGTCAACAAATCAAGGGGAGAAAAGGCAGAGATTAAATCCCCTCTCTAAGCAAGAAATGCCTATGGGGCAATCATTGGGAATGGGCCCACCAAGTATGGAGGCATCAGCCAGTTCCTTTCAGCAAGAACAAGAGAGAACTATTGGAGGAGAGGTCAGCTCCTCAAGTCATCAAAGGAGAGCAGAGGCAGGCATCAAGCAACAATTTATTGAGATCAAGAGGAGAAATGAGCCACTCAGGCTCCAAATCTACAACTAGTTGCTAAAGATGGCCCCCACCAATCAACAAAGGCTTATGTCAGCCTATGACATCACAGAAGGAAAAATTACCATGAGTCATTTCATGCCCACCATGCTACAGCCACAGTCAGCTGCAGACTATATAAGAACCAACCTTGAGGTTCTTACAAAGGACATCCACCCTATGGACCAAATAGAGCTTCACAAGCAAACGGGTGAGATGGTCTATGCAACATTGGCAGACAAAACAATGTTGGCTAATAGGTTGGAAAACAGCCTAAATAATACAACTACCTAACTTGAGTTGGAGAAGGCGTCCTCCCTGGCCAAAGAAAACAGGATCAAGTCTTTGGAGGATATAATTATAGAGCTTGGGCATGACCCCAAGGATCCAAAAGCCATACAAGCACTGTTGAAGATAAGAGATGTAGACCTTGCAGCCCTAAGAAAGAAGGTGAAGCTCCCAGCAACCATTCACCCCCAAACAGACGAGGTTGCTTAGCAGAGGCAAGACTAGGAGGTAGCTACATTGCTGGTAGCACTGCACAAGTAGCTAGTGCAGACAGAAGGGAAGCTGGAAGACACAGAGGCTGCACTGCAGGTAGCCCTGCAGTAGAAAGAGAGAGGCCAGAATTCTCAGCCCCCTCCAGAGGTTATAAACCTTGAGCAGCCCCCAAAGACTACTCCTCCTCCCACAGAACTGGCAGCACCATCAACATCAACAGCAGCACCAGCACCAACTACAGAGTAGGCTCTGAGCCTCGACATGCAGAAATTGATGAGTGAGATCCAGGCCCTCGAAGCCCAGAAGACAGAACTGAATGGAGCCAAGGAGAATTTGGCCAAGCTGAATGAGAAATATGACAAATCCAAGAAGAATGTGGCTGAGAAAGGGAGAGAAATAAAATCTCTCAAAGAAAGGATAAAGGAGCTGGAGAAAGAGCTCACCCTTGACAAAGTGGTGGCTGAGATCAGGACAGTTTTGTGGACCCACATTGGCCAATCAATAATGGATCAGTGGCAATACATTAAAACTATCCATGAGCAAATGGAGCTCATAGGAAAAGCACAAAAGGAAGTCCATAGAGCAAGGGCATCTCTAGGCAGTATGCTTGAGATAGCTAGCAGAATGATTAACGTGCTTAATAACCAGACAGGTCCTCAGCTGGAAGCAATTGGGATCTCCAACAGGACAGAAATTATCCAGCTGATAAAGAGGGTCCTCACACTGAAAAGCTTGGTGCAGACATTGGATAGAATAAGCCAGGACATGCAAACAGAGGTCAACAAGTTCATGGACAAGTTTGCAGCATTACAGGGCAGAGGTCTTCCTAGCTTGCTCAACAGTGCAGGGAAACTTCTATCACATGAGGTTTATGCAAAAAGGTTGAACACATTTGCCACCAATCAGATCAGTCAAGGATCAAGTAGCTCACAGGTAACAGGGCCAGCATCTGGGAAAGTCTCTATGACAGAGTAGGGAATTTGTTTTTTATTATGAATGAGATCAGCCATTTATTTGAAGTGCCTCCAAACTTCTACAAATACACAGAGGCAAATGAGACCTTGGATGCAATTTTGAGGCATCAATTGCCTACACAGGAATGGTGGACCTCAATGATACAGTTATTATTATAAGCAAGGGGTTTCATCAAAGTTTTATCATCGAAATATATAAGTCATCACATTCAGAAAGTATGATTCATATACTATGACTGGAAAATGTGGAATGAGCCAACTCAGTAGGAAGATTCAGCCACCAAAAGCAACAATGACAACTAGAGGTAACAGGGCCGAGAAAGCTACAGCATAACATAGTATAAAGACACATCATTTAGCATTAAAGCAGAACGCTCAACCGACTCAGTGTCCTCCAAAGGTCAAGAAGAGTTCTGACAGAATTAAAGACTATTTATCCTACATTTAGAGTAGCAATAACTTTCTTATCTACTATTTTGTAAAGTTGGTGAGCATAGTTAATTTATCAAATGATTCAGCATTCATATATTTTGTAAAACCTATTGTATATATTTCCCCTCGCACAAACTTTCAAGGGGTGGTTGGTTTTTGTTGTTATCTTATGAAGAAATGAGAACTCGGCTGTAACTTTCAAAAGGATGTTATAAATAAAGCTTGGAGTTTACAAGAACTGAGTCTTACTAGTGCATGCTGTGATTGGAACCATCGAATGCTATAGGATTCTAGTGCTATGGCTTAATATAATAAGTGTTTCCATATCTCTGTTAATGTTCTGTTATTTGTTTTAACTCATAACTCTCACATGTTGTTCTAAATCTTGGAAAGAAAGAAAAAGAATAGCTCAGGATTTGTCCATGGAGACACCCGACTCTCAATCTATCTTCACTATAAATGTTTTCTATAACTTCAGCTGTTTAAATTGGAATTCTTAACTGCTCCAATAAGCCCTGAATATCTCACAGTCACTATTTAGTAATTCATTTATGCTACTAAGTAGAAACTGTTGTTCAAATTGGTATCACACTATCTGTAACTCCACTTACCATTGTTTCACTCATTAATCGGAATATTATATTAACAATAGCCATCTAGCCTTGCAACAAAACTTTCTCCATCACAGGCACCAGAATTATCTCACATTTCTGACTCCATATGCCTAATGGATTAGCATCTTCTGCACTTTTCATGTCCTTCTTACAACAAAATTTCACCAACCAAATTCTCAAACAGGAAACTAAACTTCTTAACTAGCCTAAAATCTTTACAACGCATAGCTGAAACTTAAAGAGAGAGCCCTCTCTGATTATAGATAGGCTAGGATCTATAATCCAAAAGTTGGTTAGTGGTTACCCCGGCCGTATTCCCTTGGGAGTCATAGGGAACAACTTGGGTGTTAACATAAATGGCGACTCCACTGGGGACAACCTCAGGATGTTCTAATTACTGTATATTTCCTAAAACTGCAGGTGAAGCCTGAAGGTTAGCCGGGAAGCCTTCAAAACTCTTTTTGTTTTACATTAACAAGTTTACATAAAAGCTGCTTCAGTCTATCTTCATTCTAGCTTTGAGACATACACAGCCATTCCAAAATCTTGTCTAGCCCTTGCAGATACAAGAAAATTCCAAAAATACTCAAAAACAATTCAGACCTGGCTCCCAAGAAGAATCAACGGTATACAAGGTCCAATCCTGACCCTAACCCACCAACTGTTTTTGAAAATCCTAACACAATCCCTAAAAACATTAGGAAGTAGCAAAAACAGGAAAATCCTTCTCACTTGAGCCCTGAGACAGTCTACCTTAACCCTGTTCTCACTCCAATCAAGGTTCTATTCCGGTCTACCCCTGGTTCCCCTAGTTCACCATCTACATCTCAAAGCCCTCCTTTCACACCTTCATCCACTTCACACATTCCCTTGACCAAACTGTAGTCTCTGCCATACCTATTACCCCTATTGTCCGAATAGTTCCTGTTGTCCCAGTCATCCCTATCAACCCTATAAACCCTGCAAATATGGCCAACAGATATGCACCCCTGCAGTTACCTACTAATGCTGCAGCCCTCCCTCATGACTACCAATCCAAAATCTCATACTTTGACTCCACTAGCCCTTTCACAGCCATTCAGCATGCCAGAAGGATGCAAGATCATTTTGAGAACTATGAAATTGATGATGACAGTGTAAGAATGAGAATTTTTGTTCAGAGCCTGACAAGGGATGTAAGAACCTGGTTTAGATCACTCACTGCAAATACCATAACAACTCCTGATGAGCTTTACCGTGCCTTTACTAATAGATGGGAAAAGAAGAAAGATCCCTTGCACATACTGGGTGAATATGATACAATCAAGCGAGGTCTTCAGGAGACCGTTTTGGAGTATTGTGCAAGATTCAACAATGTATACAACGCAATACCGCAGAATTTGAGACCTCCCCCTGATTTAGCATTGTACAAATTTCCTGATGGTTTTGACCCTGACATGGCATATTCGTTGAAGGAAAGAGCCCCTGAAACCCTTGAGGATGCACAAAAAGTTGCTGTCACAGTTGAGGCTAACCTAATTGCCAAAAGAAACAGGGCAAGATTGGAAAAGAGAATCACCTTCAAAGAAGAACCCTCAACCTTTGATCAGAAACTGGATGCAATACTCACTGGCATGAAAAGGTTGGGTGACAGAGTAGAATCTGTGGAGAGAAATTTATCATGGGAAGCACCACAAAGTAACCCTGTCAGGAATCCAAATTTTAGGAGAAATCAAAACCCAAACATTGGCAAGGCCAGTTCTGATCCAGAGATAAGACCTCCGTTCCAGGAAAACTATACTGAAGCATCCACTTCAAATGAGCAAGTAGATGACACCCACATTAACCTGATGGGCCTGAATGATGAGCAGCAAGTTTTTCTGAGTCATGAAGATCATAAGGAGGATGACATTAAACAGTTCCAAACCAAGTCAAGTGAGTCATTTGACTTTAAACAAGGTTATGACACAGCTGTTTATGAAGTTCATAAGCAATACAAGATAAGAAGCAGAACTATAAATGTAACACACCTTGAAAAAGCAAAGGACAACCTGCAGCCCAAAAAATCCATAATTACAGAACCACATGACAAAACTGATTCAGTTACAAATTAAATGACAGTTGAAGAAATAACTGAACTATTTCCCTCAAAACAAAAGCCAATGGCTACACCACCTTTGTAGCCTAATCCAAGTAATACTCCTCAAGATATGAGGAAAAAAGATAAGTCTCATGATCAAGATAATAATCAAGAGGAAAACTTAATAAACAAGGAAAAGATTGTCACCCACAATACCAAGATCCAATCTGAAAGACTTTTGACCTAGAAGCTGAAATTGGCAAATTGAAGATAGCTATTCCTCTTTCGGAATTAGCCAAGCATGACATTTACAAACAACAAATCAAGAAGTCCCTTCAACTTACTCGTAATAAAGATAATGTCAATGTGTTAGATGATACCCCAGAATTGCTTTTCGATCCAGAGGTTGATGGAAAGACAGCAGTTACAGGGATCTTACCTTTCTATGTCAGTTTGCATGTTCATGATAAGATACTACATAATGCAATGTTTGATTCAGGCGCCTCTCACAACCTTATGCCTAAATCAGTGATGGAGAGGCTCAACCTAGACATCACAAGACCTTATAAGGACCTATTTTCATTTGACTCCAGCCAAGTTAAATGTTTAGGCTTAATAAAAGATCTTTGTGTGTCACTGGTCCAGTACCCAAATAAAACAATTCTAATGGATGTTGTAGTAGCTGATATCCCACCCAAATATGGAATGTTGTTATCAAGATCATGGGGGGCTAAACGCCAAGGTTCCCTACAATTAGACATGTCATATGCCACCATTTCAGTCTTTGGTCAACCCAAGAGGCTATATAGAGAGTCGCTTATGAAATACATGGTCAGCAGTGAAGACAAGCCTCAAAACTTTCCCATATATGTTGTTCATTCTGACATAGACTCCTATATTCTCTTCAATGACAATATAGGTCCCACAAATAATGAAGAAACCCAAGCACTCAAACGAGAGCGGCATATAAATGAAGAAACTCCTGATTTAGAAATATTGGTTGAGAAATCAACAAACAATAATGTTCAAGAAGAAAAACCAAAGGTAAGCCAAAATCTCAAATTGTTGATGCCAAGTCCCACAATAGTTGACAATCCTTCCCTTAATCAAGAAGTCCTCTGGTTTCTTGAATTCGATGGGTCAGTCAACAAATCAGGGGTAGGGGCCGGGGTTTGGATACATAACAAACAAAACAATCATGCAGAGGGCCGCACTTATAGGTTAAACTTCATGTGCACCAACAATATGGCATAATATGAAGCTCTCTTACTAGGCCTCAAGCTAGTAAAATCCTTACAAGCC